>JASAND010002325.1:0-57163 GCA_030248195.1 Trissonchulus latispiculum
TGCGACGAAGGAGCATTTTTGGTTCTTGTTAAAGAATTATATAAAGTTTCTCAAGCAGTTTTGGTGAAAATCTGAGAAAATTTCTCAAGTTTATATACTAATTAAGAATTAAAGCTGCTGTATCCGTTTTTTGTGAAAATCTGAAAAACTCAATTTTACTTATAGAAATATTGAAAGCTGATTGTGGGTCGAGGTAAAAAATTGGTCAATTTCGGGGGGGGGGACGGGGACGGCCCCGCCCCCCCCCCCCGACTTGCCGAAAATCCGCCCTCCCCGAAGCAATGACCTATCTACGCCACTGTGTGTATGCATACGTGTTGTGGTTTTGGTTACTGAAGTAAATGTTTCTTTGCTTATATCTGAGTAAACGTTCTTTCTTCTTCTTCTTCTTCTTCTATAAACAGCTAAAAAATTTTTCAAGGGGGGGGGCCGACACCCCAAAGGGAGGGGCCCAAATCGCAAAGGGGGGGCCCGGGGCCCCCGGGCCCCCCCCTGGAGCCGCCACTGCCTATGGGGGGAAGGACCGAATCCTGGGGGTGGGGCGAGGCGACCCACGTCTCTTGGGGGGCGGGACGAATTGCTGGGGGTGTCCCCCCTGTAAAAAAAGCCAGAGGCGGAAGGGGATCTGGCCTTCTCGCAGGGGTTTTCTCACAGGAGGTGGTAAACTGTAGCCTGGTTCACCCATGGGCCGAATTTCAATTCTCTTTTATTTTGTCTAAAAGGTTTGTTTTTGGGTTTTTTCAGGCAAAAATAAGAGGGGAGACGAGTGGGAGAGGGGAACACGCTCTGTTGGGGGGGGGGGAGGTGAAGGTCCAAAAGCGGGGGACTAAAGTGGGCTAAAATACTAAAAATACCGTACAAAATGCTTAAAAGTGTTCAAAAATTAAGTTTTAGCACCAAAAAAGAGGATTTGTGACCAAAAATATCCGGCGAAGCCGAAAAATGTTTGAAATTTTTCTTATATTTTCTGCGCACCTTATAGTGAGTGGGGAGAAGCCCAAATAAGTGGGGAGGGGAACGAATGGGGGGCACCCCCCTATCCCCAACATTACAAAACCCCCAGTTTTTAATATGTTAGGCATATACATATCTGTGCGACTGTGCTCATATGTGTAAGGCAGATTTTGGGGTGGGGGCTCCACCCAACATTTTTGAGGGGCCTTTTGGAGACCCCCCCAACCCTCCCCCAAGACCCAACCATAGGTGTACCACCTGTTTGGGTTGGGGGGGGGAGGAGTAGAAAGTCCAAATTTGGCTCGGGGGACCCCACCAAATCCGAAATCTGGGGGAGGGGAACCCCCCCTAAACTGTACCCAAGTTTTTTTAGCTTAAAATGCTCCTTTTTCGATGTACAGTACATTAAACATACTCAAAAGCTTCTGTCAATAGTTTTCGTATGCGAAAATTGACTTGAAATTGACGAAAATTGAATTGAAATTGAAAAAATTGACGAAAAGGGCTTGAAAATTGACAAATTTGTGCTAAAATATGCCTAAATTAGCCCAGATTGTGGTTTATAATTGCGAATATTATATACCTTTTAATTGCTATAAATTAGCATCTTTAGCTCTTTATATGTGATTTATAGCCATTTTTTCTAATTTTTTTCAAACATTTTCAGAAATTGCAAAAAATTTTTCAAAAATTTTGCATTTTTTCCTGGTTTGGACCCAATGTTAGGGGGGGAGGGGGGTCTGGCCTCTCCGTGGGGGGGGTCTTACAGGGGGCAAACTGTAGCCTGGTACACCTATGGACCCAACTCCCCCCCAAAACTTTGTTCAGTTTTTATGCCAAAAATCGCGTTTCAGCCGTTTCTTATGATAAAAACATCTAACCATGAAGTAATTTTAACAATAGACAGTGACTGACGCCTCCCCCAAAAAGTTCAGGGGGAGGATTGAAAAATGGACGGGGGAACTCCCCCCCCCCCCCCCTTTTTACACCTATGTCCGTGCCTATTTGTTCTTGTCCAATGCCCATATTATATATATAATATATATTATATATATATACATATATATATATACAGGGGCGCACCCAGGATTTTGAAAAGGGGGGGGGTCGGGCCGGAAAAATATTTTTTGCTTTCGCCTTGTACGTTTAATACGTTGGGGGGAGGGGGGGCATAGGTGTACCAGGCTACACAGTTTGTCCCCTGTGAGGTGAGACCCCCCCACGGAGAGGCCAGACCCCCCTCCCCCCTATCCGACCTCAACTACTCCCCCCCAAGCCGAGCTCAAACCCCCCTCCCCCCCTGAAATTGGGTCCAAACCAGGTAAAAAATGCAAAATTTTTGAAAAATTTTTTGCAATTTCTGAAAATTTTTGAAAAAAATTCGAAAAAATGCCTATAAATCACATATAAAGAGCTAAAGATGGTTATTTATAGCAATTAAAAGGTAACATACGCAATTATTAACCACAATCTGGGCTAATTTAGGCATATTTTAGCACAAATTTGTCAATTTTCACGCCCTATTTTCGCATACGAAAACAATTGGCAGAAGCTTTTGAGTATGTTTAATGTACTGTACATCGAAAAAGGAGCATTTTTAGCTAAAAAAACTTGGGTACAGTTTAGGGGGGGTCCCCCTCCCCCAAATTTCGGATTTTGGTGGGGTCCCCCGAGCCAAATTTGGATCTTCTACTTCCCCCCCCAACAAAACAGGTGGTACACCTATTGTGGGGGGGGGGGTGGCGGCGGCAAAGTTTTAACAGAGTTCATTTTGGGAGCAGCAACAATGGTGAGATTCAGGACTACTCGCTAGCCGACGCCAAGTTGAGAGAATTTTTGAAATTTTGAAAAAAAGCCGTCATGGAAATCTTTAAAAAGATTTCAATAAAAGTTGACTAATTCCTTGACATAATGGCAAAATTTGTATTGGAAAAACTTGACATGGTTTGAACAGAAAGCTCTGCCAGGCGCATTGTTAAAATTCTAAATTGTTAAAGAAATCGAGATAGAATAGTGCCGCAGGCGCGAAAAATTAAATTACATGAAGCATATTTTTATATATATACTTGTTTTAGGAAGAACTTATGGAGAGAAACGAGTACTTTTGTGACGTAAGACTAATATACTTTTATATAGTATATATATATGCTTATTTAATTTGCATAATGTTATATATCTGTTTGCGTATGCGTGTATATATATATATATAGGTGTGGTTTTTAATTTTTTCGTTTCAGTCCGCTTTAGTTTAACGGTCTTTGGCGCCCTCCCCCAAAGTCCGAGGGCCTAGGAATTTTCTGGGGGGGAGAGAATTTTTCCATAAAGTTGTTAAAAGTATATATATGTATACGTAGCGTTATTTTTCAGGCATGCATTGTAAAATTTGATTTCTATGACAAAATTAGACAGATTTGGCTGTCGAAAAGGCAGCAATTGAGCAAAGGTCTCCGGATATATATATATACGTATATATTTCTGAAAATTTGGTCTTCTGAGAGAATTGCCGACTTTTTAAGGTGCTGGTTCGGGTTAGCGTTTTTTGGGTTTAAAAGCGAAGCTGTCGTTCAAGTTCATTCACATTTGCTACAAAATGCTTGCTTGATGGGTACAAACTGCTTCCGGCGAAGCCGGAAAATTTTTGAAGATTTTGACCAAAAATCCTTAAAACTTGGCATTTTCCGGGCATCTTATAGTGAGTGAGTGAGACAAACTTGTAGCCATTCGAATATGTATATATGTGTTTGTGTTGCTAAGTTCGTGTTCAACTTCTACAGCTGAATATTAGGTTTCTCTGTTTATGTTTTAGGTGTGTGGTGTCCGCTGCTCTGGACAGTCTAACTATGAAGCACATTTGCTTAGCAAAAATCATGAGAAGGTACGAATTAAGTATAGAGATCGGGGAAAAACCAGCCCGCCAGTGGTGGGGGTAAACCAACCCCCTCTTGAGCGATGGGGGTGAGCAGGCGGATTCAAATTTTGCTTGCAAGGTGGCAGGTCACCCCGCCTGGCATTCACAACTTCAGCTTAATCGGAACATTTAAAATGACATGACATGACATGACATTTAACATGACATTTTTAAAATTTTGGCAATTTTACCCCACCCCTAAACTGGCTTATTCCTTGGTATTTGTTGTGGGAGGGCTTTATGGGAGCCTCCATTGATGGGGGTTCAGCTCACCCAAAATGGGGCGGGGTGCATATTTTGGAAGATGTTTCGAATTTTTATGGGTTTTTGTGTAAAAATCGCTAAAGATTACTAATTGTAAGTGGTTTGAATAGTGAAGGGGCAAAAATTAAGGATCCGCCGAAGCCGAAACAATTTTTGAAAGTTTAAGGTAAAAGCGGTAAAATTTGGCAATTTTTGGGGTTGTGGGGGGAGGTCGGCTTTTATGGGGGCTTTTCATGGGGGGGCTCCTCGAATGGGGGGAGTGGTCGCCAAATGGGGGGCGGACCCTCACCCCCTCCACCACTAGCGCAGCCAGGAAAAAATTTCGGGGGGAGGGGTGGGCAACCCAAATGTATTTAGAAATTTTTCCTTTATATAAGTGTATATATATAAGTGTTTTAAGTGTTCAGTGTTTTAACGCAGTTTCATGTAAAATGACCGCCGCAGGCGCAATTGTTTTGGGAAAATTTGGCCCATCGCTGCAAATGGCCTTAAAAATTTCCTTTTGTCTCCGATTTCGAAGGGGGATCACGCCCTGTCCCACCCCTGGCTACGCGCCTGCCCTCCACTAGGGATAAGCCAGCAAAAATTCAAAAACGTTGACTAGTTTCCATGGGAGTAACATTTCTTTCTATCCAAAATTTCTTTGCAAAAAGTCTCGCCTTCCTGCTACTCATGACAAGCTGTCAGCAGAATCTTAAAAAAGTGGGAAATAAAAGCAGGCGTGGAAAAAAGCCAATGTTTGTTGTTGCTGCCAAACTTATTTCTTATATCTTTTCGCTCAAAAGTCGCCTACATGGCACATGTTTAGTGCGCTCTTTTACATGAACTGCTCAAATTGCATTTGAACTTTGCTACGTATTTTTATATTTTGAGCTATGCCAAAAAATCCAGATTTCGACGACTGGGCTGTTTGGTTAAGCTAAAGTGGCTAAAAAGTATATATATACAAGAAATAAAAATGCTCCTCTGGAGCATGAAAAAGTAATATGGGTGATGGTGAGGTTGCAAAATCAAGAAAGGACTAGTCTTTAAAATGCTTAATATGGGGCTAGGTTCAAAAATAGAAGAGGACTAGGTTGTGAGCGAATTAATATGGGCACAGCTTCGCCGAACAACCCATATTCGCGGTTTGTAAATGCAAATTATTATGCATATCCACGATACATTTGGTTTATAGTTCATAAATAACCTACAGCTACGGTATGTGCTCGAGCTTTATTCGAACTTTTATTTTAGCAAAAGTTTTCTTCGATAAGTGCTTCATACTAACCAGCGCATTTTACGTATCCATTTATAAGGAAAATTTATATTCAAGAATAATTTAGGACTCTCCCACGATCTTCTATTTCCTCCTGACTTGGACCAATAGCTTTAGCATCATATCCTTAGACTTTTCCTAGTAGTAGAGCCTGCGGTAGTTCAACACAACAAAATGATGATAGTATAGGTATATTCCTAGCAGCTAGTCTAACAGTACGTGCAAACAGCTATATTCGATGAGTATTCAACTGCTTAATTTTTTATTGACTGACATTCTCTAAGCTAAGACGAAACGTGAAATCCCGCGAATATGGGTTGTTCGGCGAAGCTGTGCCCATATTAATTCGCTCACAACCTAGTCCTCTTCTATTTTTGAACCTAGCCCCATATTAAGCATTTTAAAGACTAGTCCTTTCTTGATTTTGCAACCTCACCATCACCCATATTACTTTTTCATGCTCCAGAGGAGCATTTTTATTTCTTGTCCTTCTGTCATTTTAAAGGATCCCTTTCCAGCAATGCGGTAATGGATACAAGGAGCTTGAACAGTGCCATGCTAAACGAGCGTAGTGGATTTACTATATATGCCCCCAACCAAAACGCCGCAAAACCCTGTTCTAAAGGGTTTGACCACTGGTCAATAGGCCCCATAGACCGTAGTGACCACAGGTCACTTCCCTCAATTTCGGCAATATGCCCATTGAAACGAGCGTAGTCGATTTACTATATATGCCCCGATCAAAACGCCGAAAAACGCAGTTTTAGGCCGTTTGACCAGTGGTCAATAGGACTCCTAGGCCGTAGTGACCAGTGGTCACTTCCGTCGGTGTCGGCAATATGCCCATTGAAACGAGCGCAGTCGATTTACTATATATGCCCCCGACCAAAACGCCGAAAAACGCAGTTTTAGGCCGTTTGACCAGTGGTCAATAGGCCCTGTAGGCTGTAGTGACCAGTGGCCACTTCCGTCGGTTTCGGCGATATGCCCATTGAAACGAGCGTAGTCGATTTACTATATATGCCCCCGACCAAAACGCCGAAAAACGCAGTTTTAGGCCGTTTGACCAGTGGTCAATAGGACTCCTAGGCCGTAGTGACCAGTGGTTACTTCCGTCGGTTTCGCCAATATGCCCATTGAAACGAGCGTAGTCGATTTACTATATATGCCCCCGACCAAAACGCCGAAAAACGCAGATTTAGGCCGTTTGACCAGTGGTCAATAGGCCCCGTGGGCTGTAGTGACCAGTGGTCACTTCCGTCGGTTTCGGCGATATGCCCATTGAAACGAGCGTAGTCGATTTACTATATATGCCCCCGACCAAAACGCCGAAAAACGCAGTTTTAGGCCGTTTGACCAGTGGTCAATAGGCCCCGTAGGCTGTAGTGACCAGTGGTCACTTCCGTCGGTTTCGGCGATATGCCCATTGAAACGAGCGTAGTCGATTTACCATAAATGCCCCCGACCAAAACGCCGAAAAACGCAGTTTTAGGCCGTTTGACCAGTGGTCAATAGGCACCGTAGGCTGCAGTGACCAGTGGTCACTTCCGTCGGTTTCGGCGATATGCCCATTGAAACGAGCGTAGTCGATTTACTATATATGCCCTCGGCCAAAACGCCGAAAAACGCTGTTTAGAGGGAGTTTTCCCAATTTTGACCCTGGGCGAGGAACCACGGGAGCCATGCTGACCAGTGGTCACTTCGGGCGGTATCGGCAGTATGCTCATCGTTTTCAGCGACCCCGATTTACTATATATCGCGACGGATCTGGCAAAAGGGCGTAAGTAGACCAAATGGCCGTTTTTCGTTTTTTTGCAGAAATGGTATCTGTACCTTCCAAAGTATCATCTGGCAAAAAGACCTATCTAAAATTCCTTATAATAAATCCAGTATTTCACTTTGTCACTGCGGCGTAAGTTCAAAATTTCTACATTTGGATCTGGCAAAAAGGCTCAAGTGTCACTTAAGCCCTTTTTCTTATATGAAATACATAGCAGATTCAAAAATTTGAAATTTAAGATAGGGCAAAAAGGCGTAAGTTATCTGGTATTTGCAACAATATAAAAATACGAAAAGTTTTTCGATGTAAATAACATTCTCAAAAGAATTCATGTTTAAATTAAGGTACATTGACTTGGGAATGAAATTGATGATAACTATGACCACTATAATCGTGATAATTAGAGGGAATTTCAATTGAACTGCATATTCTCCATTGCTTTAGCAATAAATTGTTATAGCCAGCCCCTAGGCTTTTCGTTTTGGTTATTTAACACAAAAAAGTAATTTTAAGCATATTTAATTCATGCACCACCTAGGATAATAAAAGCTGGCTGAATTAAAATCAGCTGAATCAAGAGTTCTTTCTGACGTTTCTTAGGTGACATTGAAGCGAGATACGGCAGCAAACAAATCACCAAAGATACCTCGTTGGGCCCACAACTATTACCTAGCACAGATCGCTACAGTATGAGGTTCTAGTAGTGAAATTGCAGTACATCATGCACTTACGCCTTTTGTCTCTGACAACTTTTACACGTTAAGGTACATCACGCTCACCCAAATACAGATCTGGCAATTGGGCGTAAGTGACAAAAATTGGCAATTATGCAAATTAGGCGGTGACAGGTAAAGATTATTCAACAACTTCTTTTTGGATATTGTTCTACGCTTGATTGTGGTCAGCATTATGAAAGTTACAAACGTTTATCTTAAAACTGTGGTTCTAGGCAATCGATCAAAATATTCCAAAATTTTCAAACGCCCGTTTCTCCAAAAAATAGAAAGTCACTTACGCCCTTTTGCCAGATTCGTCGCGATATGGGGATCACCCCCAGGCCGAAAAACGCCGTTTTTGGCGACTTTTTGACTATTTCCAGTGAAAGTGGGACTTAGAAACTTTTCGCCCAAACAGGCCAAAAAAATGCAAAGTTTGGGCCCATCTCCTGAAAGCTAGGGAGCAAAATTAAAAAATCCCCCTCGTTACTTTATGCACCCCTACTGGTAATTTTCAACAAAAGATACTAGACCTCTCCAGCTTCTACCCAGTTCTAGAAAAGTGTGACCAAAATTTGCGAAAAATAGCGAAAGTCCGACTTTGGGACCTTGGCACAGAGCCAAAATTGGCCAGGTGCCAAAATGACCAAAAAAAGGTAGCATGGGGGGATCCTGTCTACCAACATATAATAGTAGTATGGTGCCAAAATGCCCACATCGTTCCAACACTTAGCCGTAAAATGCATTTCCAATAAGCGTTATTCACCGAGAAAAAAAACAAACGCACCGTAACTATCGCCTAGTGCAAAAATTCGAAGTTTCGAATTCGAACCAAAAGTATGGTGGTACTTGTAGTACTACTCGAGTTGTTTACGATGGTAACCTTTTTACCACCGCCGGACCTCTAATTAGCTGGCACCAGGCCAACACGGTCTCCAGAGGGCCGCGCAGACGCCTTTATACCCATATTATGTAGGGGCGCTATCGCGCCCCTACATAATATTACAGTACAGCTCATTTCAAAGGGGAGGCAAGCCAAAAAAAAGCACGAAATCTCCCAAAATCTTAGAGAAATGTCGCCAAAAATTAACGACATTTCGCGAAAAATGTCGCGTAATTTGCTTTTGCGACATCGCTTCAAACTCACTTTGAAATGAGCTGTACTGTATATATATATATATATATATATATATATATATACTCTGGGGACTAAGAAATATATATATATATATATATCGACAAACATTGAAACAACCTTTATAAATTTTGATTTATTTCATCGAATTTACAAATTTTTACATTTTAACATTTAACATACGTATAAAATCATACCCATAGTGATTTATATAGCAAAATGATGGTATAGACTAGACAGGGCTTGATAAGAATAATTTACATCCGGTTTGCTCCACTGGGTAGTTCCGGAATGTTCTAAATGTGATTACCTTGGTTTCCCCCGACCTCTATAATTTACGTGTGTAATTGAATTCTGACAAGTGCAAACTTTCCTTTATAAATAAAAATCCGCTTTCCCGTGGACTTTGATTTTTTAGGCCAAATGTATATACGTATATATGGGGGGGGGTTCGTGAAGACGCCCTCATCCAGACGTTGGATGGAGGGGCATATTTTTGAAAGTGTCGATTTTTACATTTTAATCTAGAAAAAGTCCGCATTTGCTCTAAATCACTACATAATCTTAGGTGTGTTAGGCTAATAGCAAAATTGTATTTAATTAAATATCCGGCAAAGCCGATAGATATTGTCGAAAATCAGAGTAAAAGCGGCAATGGTGTGCGTAACTTCGGATAAACGAAATTCTGGAGGGACAGTTATACAGCAAGTTTTCCAGCAGTGAAGTATTGTAATAATAAGTTGATGGGATTTCCTTTATTCTTTGATATTTTTCGTTTTAGAAATTGCTGCTAGCCAGTGAATTTGATATCGGTATGCATATAACGAATTTTGTTGCATTTATCAGACCCTTGCCGACCGTGAACCTTAGAAGGATATTCGTTATGTTTGGAGTATATTGTCCATATACTTACGTATCGTTCATGACTGTTACATGGTAACAGGCAGTAAACTTGTAAAATCAACTCACTTAAAAATAGTAAACTGTGTGAGTAGTTCTTATACAACATCGGAGTCGCGGCAGCGACCCCCCCATGTGTGAACAGTCCTTGGAGACAGTGTAAAATGTGCTGCACAGAAGCTGCGCCAAATTCTGCGTAGATTCTGCGCAGATTTCGTGCGTAAACTGTAGCTTCGCATGTGTGTAAAGTTTCAGCTCCGTATCACTTACCGTTAAAAAGTTGAGACCCGGATCGGTTATGGCGGCTATGTTTTTTCTGGTTTCTCGTATGATGGTTGTATGGTACATCTTATTGGAGCTGGAAACCCAGTAAGTCCTATCTCCTTCCATGAAACACTACGGAAACCATAGTGCTGGCTAGGGATGAAGCTATCTGTCGCCAGGATTAAGCAAGTATGGTACATAATGTTAGCCTCTTTCACGTGAACTGCAGCGGTGGGCCAACCTAAAAAGACTATAGGGTCTAGTAGTACCTTCCAAAGAATTTAAGGGGGGGGGGTCGCTTTTTGGCTGATTTTTCGACCATCTCCGATTTTGCTCATTTTCACAGCCCCAATCGGTGCTCAAAACAAGACAAGAGCGTTTTCCATAATTTTGCTTCTATCGTTCTGTAGAACCCTTCAAAGGTGACATTGACATGTGTTAAACATAGGAAAATAAAAAAGTTAGGTTGAAAAGTTTGTGGCAGAAAACTTTTTCGCTGTATGAAAGATACATCGCTACAACTTTGTTGTACATGTTAAGAATGCAAATAACCCTTCGGGTACAATTCTGGTGAGTGGAGCATTTTGGGCTCAAAGTAAAAATTTAGGAAATTTGGTGGTTTTTGTACCACGAAAAACAGGGCCAACATTTTCGCCTCTCCTGCACGAATGGCGAAAGCTACAGAAATCACTGATAGATAGTTGCACTCTATGCATACACAATTCTTATGACAGTAGTTGCAATGTTCTACCATTTGTAGTGCTCTCAAAAAACTTGCGACTGAGTGGCTATGTCGGAGTCGATTTAGAACTGAAATATTAGCCAACGAACAGTAATTTACGGTACCCGTATTAGTCGACCCGAATTTCGCTGCCGTTCTGTCTCTACTTGACCTTGGAGGGCAAATCACAGAAATTTTCAAGGTTTCAAACCCGAATATCTCTGTCACTGTTTGGTTTCGAACTCTAATATTTTGTCTTTTTAAGAATTATGTACCTATATATATTGTATGCGAAAATGAGCGAAATCCGTGACTATCGATTTTGACCCAAGGCGACCCCCCCTTGAGAATCGCACTTTTTTGCTCCGCAGCTGCGCCACGGCAAAGCCACGTCTCGTCGGCTCAAAGCGAAAACTAACCATTCTTGTGGTCGTTGCTCAGGTCGAATGTTACGAGCTGGACGTGATTTCTTTTTATATTCGGAAATTACATATAATATCGAAGTATCGTATCGAGCGCTAACTAACGGTCATCTAGCTGGGCGGATTCAACTTTGCTGTCTGGAGGGGCAGATCGGCAACCGCTTCTCCTGGAGGTCCCTTGTAGCCCCTCAAAACTTTGTCTATATGGGTTTTCTTGTGGCCTGAGCACATTCCCGGTATCTGTTTTACTGTACGTTCTACCCATCTTGCTGGGCTGGTCACTATCGTAGCCATAGAAAATTTTTGGAGGGGGCAAGCCAAAATTTGTCCTACACATAAGTGAACTCTGGGGAGGTCGATTTCAAGTACAAGCAGGTATTTGCGATGCTTTCATGTAAAATTGGCGCACGGGCGCATGCCCCCCTCACGCCTACGGGGGGATTGGGCCCTCCAGAAGTAAGTTCACCCCACATAGGTCCCCCCAGAATTGTCTCCCCCCAGGGGACCGAAAAGTGGGTGGGGGGCCCTACCCCCACTGAAAAGTGCCAGCAACCTCAACGCCACTCATATGCATTTTACAAACCAGTTTCCGTGTTTGTACAAACACATCCTGCCTGAGAGTATTTTACATGCGACGAAGGAGCATTTTTGGTTCTTTTGTAATATGTAGTCCTGGTTTAACGCCTGCTCTATGTATATATGTGCAGATATCATGTATAAAGTCCTGTAGTCTACGTTTGGTAAAAACCATATAATGGAAAGAAGAAGAGCAGTTTGTTTTTCTATTTTTTGCAGCTGAGGAAGATCTTATTCCTGAAGAAGAAGAATCTGGTTTGACTAAGTCACTCAACAATTTTAAAGGCCCGCTTCTGGGTAGGTATACATGCTGGCATTTTTAGGGTTTTGAAAGGGGGGGCAAGCCCAAAGCATGAATATACCTAAAGTTTTAGCTAAAAATAGCATTTTTAAGGAAAAACAAAAAACTGACTGTTTTTAAGCTTAAAAGGAGTTTATAAGTCCGTAAATTAGCTAAAAATTAAGAAAACTTTTGCAAAGTTCTCGTCAAAACCTTAATTTTTCGACACTTTTGTGCGATCGCCAAAACGTGGTTAGGGGCATGCGGAAAAGTGGGCCTTGCCTGCCAAAACGTACGTACGCATATTATTCTGTAACATCTTAAGTCATAAAAGGGCGGCTCGAAAAAACTGAGATAGATCGATCACATTTTCATTTTAGCACTATGAAGCTTGGAGGGAACTTTATTTTTTCTTTTTCCTAGGTTCTCAGTCCATTTCACATTGGTTTTGTTTAGGCTGTGAGTATTTGGTTGTCGACCAGTCCTACGGTAACATAAAGTGTCTGATCTGCAAGTCCCTGTTCAAGGAGGCTGCGGATGTACTGGCCCATGGGAAAACCTCCAAACACATTGCCCTCTACTTGGTTGGTTTTCTCTAACTTTCGGATTTCTTATTGGTCTGATGACGCGTGTTCATTTAGTCCTTGTACGAACATAGTTTTTTGGGCTCCCCCCTCCACTCACCCTAAGGTATATACCTCGAAATTGCCAAACTTTTAGGATTTTTCATGAAAAATTGGCAATTTTGGTGCTAAAACGGTTACTTATTATTTGTTTACAATATTCCCGTCCTCTTGAACTGGCATGACTTTTAAGCTGCAGATACACACACTCAACTTCTTCACAACAGCAGATTTGCTATTTGTTCTAGATTATGTGATGGTTTTGTATTGTTGGTTGTACTCAAATTAACGAGAAAAGCAACTACTAATTTACCAACTAAATCTATTTTTGTCTTGCAAAATTACATATTTTTGATCAAACAAATGGAAGAAGACATTTCAAGATTTTGCAAACGTTTGGTCAGGTCCGGTACTGACTTTCGAACACTTTCCAGGGTATTTTTTACGGGGGGGAACCGAAATTGACCTGCCCCCAAAAATGCCTCCTCCCCGAAATCGCCCTCCGGCATTTTTTGGTGGCCCACATGTTCTCGGTTTTCTTTAGTGGGGGGTGTGGGGGGGCGCCCCCCTCCCCCACTCGTACCCCCTCACTTTTTTGGGCTTCCCCCCACTCACTATAAGGTGCCCAGAAAATGCCAAAATTTTAAAATTTTTGGTTAAAAATCGTCTATTTTGGCACTAAAACTTGATTTTTAAGCACTTTGAGCTTAGTTGCAGCAGTATATGTAGTAAACACGCAGTTTTTGCGGCGTTTTTAGCATTGTTAGCCCATTTTCTCCCCCTCAGTTTTGGTCTTCCCCCACTTTTTTGGCCGAGAGAAAACCCAGATGTTTTCCAGAAAATAGTCGCCGGAGATTTTTTCATAAAAATGGCTATTTTTAATTTAGATTCTGTCATTTTTGATATCTTTCTGCCTTCCTACGTGTTAAATACGCCAAAAATACCAAGGTTTAGCTCAGTTTTGCAGAAAATCCCCCCGGGCCCGGGGGATGCCCCCGGAGCCCCCCCCCCCAGAAAAAACTCCTGAAAAATACTCTGTTTTCATTTTGAGAGGCTCTTTGCCATCAAGCTAACTGGTGCATAAACATGTTAGTAGTGTCAAATGTAAGGAAGGAATGCAGAATTGCAAAATAACTACCTAGGCGGGCTGCGTGAAAATAACAAGTCTACAAATCAGTCCTTCTGTTATTACCTACATCTATTTTGTTGTTACAGGAAAAGCAGTTTCCTAATGTTTACAAGGCGCTGCAGGCCAAGAGTAAGGCAAAGGGCGACTTCACTCAGCTGCTGATGCGTGCCTGTGAGGAAGTTTACAGAGCCTATGGACGTCAGAGAATTCGTGTTCATGTTAAGGGATATGGAGCAACAGGTTTGCTTGTTGACCGATTTCTGGAGTTATTCTACTGGGACTCACGCATAGACACCCGCCACCCCCCCACCAACTAGAAGTTGCTCTGAAGAAAAACAAATTTTCAAAACTTTTCCGGCTTCACCAAAAATTTTTACCACCCTATTTTAGACCGCTTTCCCACTAAATCTTGTATCTTGCGGATCTTGCAGGATGTTATTGTAACGTGACTTGCCGTAGTTAAAGCCGGCGCTTTTGAGTATTAAAGTTCTTCTTCTTCTTGTTGTTGCTGTGACTGCTTCCAACCACCTGGCGATTGTCAATCGGCTCGGACATCTGGAGACGCCCGCATCCATCAAGGTAGGCAATGACCTCCCCTGGTTTCTCCCACAGGACAGACAGAGATGGATTAGGGCATAGGTGGACGAGGCGTTGGCGGTCGCCTCTGGGGCAGGTGAGGATAGCGTGGGAAAGGGTATCCTCGGTGCCTGGGCAAAATGGGCAGCTGGGGTCGTTTGCTGCCCCGATTCTGTGGAGATACCAGTTCAGAATAGGGCAGAAACCCCCAACCCGTATTTGAGAAAGGGTGGAACGGCTGGATCTAGATAAGTGAGATTCCCGGTTCCACCTTGTGGCCGGGATTGGGGTTAGATTCAGCCGGTCTTCTTCTTCTTCTAAATCAGCAATACAAACCAACGTTGTCGATGGTGCTACCAAATATAGCATAATTTTTTGAGCCTTTTTATGCACCACGCTTCTGAAGGTCTTTCTTTTCTGTTCGTGAAAGACTACGTAAAAGCATGAAAATACCTTAGATCATATTGTGTGTGGTTATTTATTTCTAGCGCTCAAACTTAAGGATCGGACTGGCTTCAGCGGTTCAGAATCGGAATATAAGTACTTGAAAAAGAACGAGGGCAGCGGTATGTGCGTGCACATAATAGGACAAGTTATTTTCAGTATAGATTAATTGTTCTTTGACGGATGTAAACCTTTATCTTTGCCTATATGGGCACACTGAATATTAGGGTAGGGTTGGGAGTCTTGGCCTCGCCCGTCCAAAAGTGTCGATTTTGGACCGATATCGGATTTTTTTGGAAACAGTTTCCGCGAAAATTTCAAATCAATCAAAAATCAATCAATTCAAACACGAGGTGCGAAGCGAATACCATTATGTGTTGACGTCTAAATTTTTTAAGGCTCTTAGTTTTTAAGCTATTTCAAGGCTTAGAATCAATCGCATGTTCTTTGGATGTTCCCGAGCGGCTTGTCGTCCGCAGAAATTTATCGAAAATTGACAAATCATGAATTGTAGGGCCGTTTCCAAAAAATAACCCATGGGCGATTTTTCGGGGGAGTGGGCGCTTCTTTGGATTACAAAAACAAAATCCAAAATTGCCGATTCAGAAAAAATCCAAGGGCCACGTTTGGTATAATACGGTAAGTGACCTGAGCAACTATTGTCATAGAACTGCGTATCTAAAGTGGCAGTAGAGTGATGTGGTGGGGTGGGGTTTTAGGCATTTTCGGTAAATAAATAAGTAAATAAAATTTTTCGAGTTGTTAAATCTAGTATCAAATGAAAGCCCTACGTGAGCTGAGCAAGTTATGCCGTATAACTACGTATGTCCTCAAATGGTCATGTGGCGTTGTGATGGGGCAGGGGTGGTGGGGTCTTACCGATTTTTGATCAAAAATCAAAAATTTAGACGTATGTAGACGAATCTGATTTGGAAGCTGCAACTTGTAAAAAGTTGATAGGACAAAGTGGGAAAATCCTCCGCAATGGTGCTAATATGAGTCTCGAACATGTAAGATTCCACATGAGAAAGGAAGAAAGACAAGCATTTAAAAGCTAATATGAGTTCTTGATAGGCCCATATTGGCGTCATCCCAGACGTTTCGGTTGAATAGGAAATGTTAACTTGTCGTTCATGCAGCGTGCAGTAAACTGATATAAGTGAACCCTCTAGATCTCTCTATTTCTACATTGCAAATCTTGGTACAGTTTTGAGCCAATCACGGGGCAGCTTTGAGCCACATATTAGGTAGTCCGTACTTGCGCACTGCCTTGAATTGTTTGTATATAGGTTTGTATAGGCAGCATATACGTATTTTAATAATTATGCATACGTGTCTATATGTATGTAGGTATATGTATGTTCTCATAATGTGATGGTTGAATACCAAACGTATGAATCCTGCCTGCATCGAATTCAGGAATTCACAAATCTAAAGCGCCAATTATGAGCCTATCAAGGACTCAAAACTCATATTAGCGCTTGACTTTCTTCCTTTCTCAGGTGGAATTTTACATGTTCCAGACTCATATTAGCACCCTTCCGGAGCATTTCCCCACTTGTATTGGTAATGCATTTGTTTCAGGGGTGCACCCTTCTCCAAATTCATATGTGGACGAAATGGATGAAATGCCAACTACATTCGAAGTTTTACGTAGTATGTTTTCTTAGCTTGCATTGACTAACAGTGTACGTGTATGGTGGAAATTAGTGTCTTAGTATTTTAAAATTTTAGTTCAATTGTTGTTTCTTTATTTTTATCCCTTTCTTATGTTGTTCTTCATTTTAAACAAACACCACCATTAAGCTGATGATTTTAGACATTTTTAGGTGAGGTTTGGGTGAGGGGGGACGTACTCGTGCAAAGACGGGAGGATCCAGAAAATTTTAAGACAAAATTTAGAGTACGGTATTAACACGTGCTTTACATGTAAGGGCGATGCAAACCGCGACCGGCTGGTGTCGAACAGGCCGACCGGTACCAGTTTTGCACTATTTTCTGTATTTGCAAGATTTTTAGCATTAGACTGGCCTTATTCTAGCAGGGTGGGGGGTGGGCGCTCCCCATAAACACCCTTCCCCCCAAAAATCGTTCTCCCCAAAAATCCCCCCCCCAAATTGCCCCCCCCAAAGTGTATGGTACCAACTTTTGCCCTGAAAAAAATTGATTTTTAGTCGATTTGCCGGAGATTTTTATTAGATTTTCCTTATTTAAGCGCTATTTTGGTACTAACAACGAGCTTTTTGGGCGATTACGATAAAAATGCGCTATTTTAGCATGTTTTTAGAAAATTTTTTTTCCAGTTCCAAGAATGACTCACCCCCGACCCTCCCCAAAGCCCCCCAAGAAAAATTCCCCAGAATAAGCCCAGTTAGATAATGTATAGCAAGCTTAACAAAAAAATCAAAATTCGGTTTTTTGGCTGGAACTTTCGCAAAACTAAACCAAATCGATTACTTTGAGGACCCTTGGATAGGTCTTGGGCTAAGCTTTAAAACCACCCCAGTTTCGTTGCTCTACCACCTACCAGTAAGTAGCAGTAGAAGAAAATGAGTGATTTTTTTGTTAAAGGTTTAACAAAAAAATCACCCGTTAACAAAAAAATCAGTGGCGGATCGGATCCCAGAGAGCAGCTAGCAACTTTTTCTCATCAGTTCTGGATAGAGCGCACTACATAACGTATTTAGAACCCCAAACCGCTAACCTAGTGCTCCAACTAAGGCAACTGCAACTGGCCCCGCCGAAGTCTTAGTGGTCAGTGATGGCCCCCGACAGCGTCCAGTATGAAGTCTGGTGGCTCTAAAGTGCCGTTTTAAAGGCTAAAACGTTGTTTTTTCGTGTTTGTGAGTGATTATAACCTATTTCCAGGCATTTTGGCAGAGAAACTCAGAACTTTGTATGTTGCTGGGGTATTACCCACGGTCACGTGACCCCTGCCGGACCCGTCCGGACCCTCCAGGTACCACCTGGACAGTCCGAAGTGGTTATAAACATGTCCTAGGGGGTTTTCCAGGGCGCTGAATTCAAATCTGGCATTAGTTTTTAGGTAACTATGGGCTAATACTGACTTCTGGGATCACGTTTACCGTCGGACGGTCCAGGCCCGGCTGGTTACCAGGTTGGACTCCCAGAAGTGTCAGGCAACCTCAAAAACAACGTATATAAGGGTTTTCGAGGTCGCTGAGCTCGATTTTGACGGTAGTTTTGCTCTAGCTGCTGTTCTGACTTCAGTAACGAAACATAAAAATGATTTTTTTATTTGTTCAAATTTTAACAAAAGAAAATCACCCACCCCAGGACGGCTCAGAGGTCCGACTGGGAACTTCTATATATGTATCGATAGCCCATAGTCAGGACATGTCACATGCACAATATGGGCTGCCTAGGGTTTCCCTTAATAAATAGCAGCCTTCGGTCATGAACGTTTTTAAGGTCACTTTTGGGTACCCTCACTTAAAGGTCTGCCCTGAACGCATGGAGAGGGCCTAGGGGCTCAAACTCACAGGCTGTAATGTCGAGATGTGTGGCTATCACCATGCAAAAAATTGGGTCTCTGCGACTTTTCTGTGAGTCAGGGTGGGGTGATTTTTTTGTTAAAATTTCGGGTGATTTTTTTGTTAAGCTTGCTATATACGGTTAATCCTTGTTATGTATAACAGATAATATCACGTTGTCTTGGTTAAGAAGACCGGCCGGCTACTTTTCACCCGGCGGTCGGTTGGCAGACCGGATTGGCTCCACTCTGGGCCTGCCGGTCGGCCAGCCAACAGCTCTATTGGGCACCCCTATTTTAGTCGCCCCGCCCCTTAAGTAATTTACAACTTTGTATGCTTACCCGATTTGTGACTGTAGTTTCGGATTTCTTTCGTAACTAGCTGTGCTATGCTAAGGTTTCTAATGTACACGTTTTAGGGGATATTATTTACAGGAAATTTTCTACTCCAATCTATTTACAATTGTCAATTTTTCGGTGCGCTGCGCCAAGCATTCCTCCAACCAAGCTACAAAGCTTGAATTAATAAATATTTCGGAGAAATTCTTGAAAAATTGTAAAAGTGTTGTCAAAATTTGCTAGTTGTTCATTATTTTTACGCAATGTAACTTCTAAAATTGGATGTTATCCGGATATTCAGTGACCATCACTAGTTGTGACTACACAGTATAAAACATAGAGATCTTTAAACTGAGTTTTAGGTTTCCAGCAATTTATGAATCATCCCATGTTTAGTCATAGTGTAGTTTAATGTAGGCATCTGTATGGTATATTATGTGCGTTGATTATTTTCTAGTCTTATTGACTGCCAGATTGGATAGTTTTGATGATAATGAAGTGGCTGAAGTTCAGCCCTATATTGATTCCATCACTGAGCCAATCATTGGTAAGCTCCGTATAAAAATATGACTTAGTGAAGTATATATATATATATATATATATATATATATATATATATATATATATTATAGATGCACCGGGGCCGCCACTAAATTTCAAAATTTTGGTCAAAAAATGTCAAAAATTTACAAAATTCTGCTAATTTTTGGCCCCGGTCGGTACCGGGGCCTGACCACCGGGGCCGGGGCCGGGGCCGGGGCCAGGCCCCGGTGCATCCCTAATATATATATATATATTTAGATTCTAAGTGAATAATGTGATGCAATTTCAATTTTTTCAGGATGTATATGTATTGACGTCTCGTTTGTGATCAGAGTGTTTCAGTTTGGGATTACATAACATTTTGTTGGTTGTAATTCATATTGGGAGGTTGATTATTTTTACTATATATTTTTAGTGTATTTTTCAATAGTTTAGTGTATAGTAGTATTCATACATTAACACGGGGTCCGATTCTGGGGGGGTCTACCCCGACCTCGACGAGGGGTCTACCCCTGAAAAATTCCAAAATTTTAAGGGGTCTGCTCCGAAATTAGCAAAAACTGCGAATTTTTAACGTTTTTGACCTAAAATTAGTAAAAAATAACAATTTTTAGCGATTTTTAAGAAATTTTTTGAAAAAATCGATAAAATTTGCTTAAAAATTACCAATTTTCAATGAAAATCGCTGAGGGGTCTACCCTTTTTTCCTTTCTGGACGAGAGGGTCTGCCCTTTTTTCCTTTTTGCTGACGGGGTCTACCCGTTTTTTGTCGGGCTGGGGGAGTCTGCACCCCCCCCATTCCCCCCCCACGTTATCCTATGGTAGTATTAGTATATATGTTAGTATGTATAGAGTGTGTGATTTACGAGCGGTATGAGTTTTGCATATACGTATAACTTTAATGTGAGTTTATTTGTGGCCTGTTGGCATTCTTTTGTTTTTATTGTTTGAATATGTTAAATAAAGTTTCGGTGGGCAACCTGCAAATCATGGATAGCCCACTTATCTAGTGTTATTCAACACTTAGTTTCCATGTGTACAATGCATTCTCTTTTGTGAATGACGTGCTTATGGTAAGTGTATATATGTTTTCTTGAAAATTAAATATCTTCCGCGGAGACGACTGACTAAAAAATTTTAGTCGGATCCAGTTTTGATAATTTTGCTTGTTCTGGTTTTACTGGAGATTGTGAAGAGAGCGGTGATGGGGTCCTGTTCTTAGTGGGCTTTTGACCGACAGTGGGCTTTCGAGAAGATGATGATGAAGACAGTTGTGCGGTTGGGTCCACTCCCCCACATTTCCATTTCTGATTCTCCGATGTGTGGACCTGCCAATACTCAGACGTGTGCTGGGCCAGGCCAGTAGATGCCGAAGCGCCCTCGTTTTTTATCTTTTCCAAGTTGATCGAGCCTTGAACTCAACAAGAGAGTTGTCAACACAAAAGCAGTGATACCGATGTGAATAAATACCGACAGTTTTATATTTTGGATAAGCTGATAGCGATTACGAAGACTCATATCTGCTCCACATGCATACAACCTCGTTGCGAAGTACTTGAATCCATATTAATTGCAAATTAATGTTCAGTATGGTCAATTTCACCTGTGCTGGTATTTGTGTAGGCTTCCTCTGATTACGACAAGGCAGAATCACCCACAATTATTCTGCCCTGCCATCAGCCCTATGCTTTTCAGCCCTGCTATCCCGACCCCTCTTTTTCGCCTAAAATAAACCGAGCAGGTTTACATAGAAGCAGGGGCGCACCCAAGATTTTGAAAAGGGAGGGGTTCCGAAAACATTTTCGCTAACGCCAAACGTGCTTACGCTATGGGGGTGTGGCGGCAACAATTTTCAACAACGTTGCTGCAGCTGAAGTGACGAACTTTACGAATTGTTGGTATACAACCTATTCGGGTGGTCTGAAAATCCGTAGTTTTCTGTAAGAACTTTTACACAGAATTAAGTAAAAGTTCAGAAATTTCTTGACGTGGAAAAATTTGCAATGGAAACTTGAAAAGATTTGAATAAAAAGCTCCGCGGGCGCAACGAATTTAAGAACTTGAGCTAGGATGCACGGCCGGCTCGAAATTTTTAAAAATCGAGATAGAATGGTGCAGCATGCGCGAAAAATTAAAAACTTAAGATGCAAAAGTTGCGCAGGCGCGAGAAAATTGAAAAGTTAATTGAAACAAAGTTGATGTTGTTCAACAACATTGTTAGTTGAAACAAAATTTTTTAAAATTAAGACAGAAAAACAGCTGATGTGTAGTGTAGTGTGTGCTGAAAGCCTCTACAGCCTCTAATTAATTTTTGAAGGATCAAAAATCAAAAAATTTAAAGGCCTAAATTAAAATTCTAATTCCAAGATACCGCAGTTTAACGTTTCAGCGTTATTTTAATGTAAAATTTGATAGGATTCTTCAATGTTTGTCGGGAGATTTTTTGGCGCACGCGAAAACTGACATCTTTCTTCACTGCCTATTATTATTATTATTATTATTATTATTATTATTATTATTATTTAATTAAACAAACAAGAAAAATATAAAGAAATAAGAAAGTGCAACATTTCTGCACTAGATTCCTACATCAAACAAGACCTCACGCAGTGCCTATGCTTAACACATGAATTCTCAACTTTAATTACTCGACAACTGTAAGAGTTACAACTTTAATTTTAAAAAACTCGTTAAAATATACCGTTTGGACACTAAAATCTGTAAAAATCAGTGAGATCGGAGAAAGTCGAAAAAATGGCCCAAACATGGACCCTTTCCTTAATAATCTCAAAGAAGAAAGCCTAACTTAAGTGGCTGAAAGAAAGTAGGGCAGAATAAGACGGTTGATGGGAAGATTCTGTCTTGTCTTAATGAGAGGACGTCTTAGGGTTTTGGAAGTGGGGGGCAACCCTAAGGTTTAAATGTACTGATGCGCCGGGGCCTGTCTTGGACATTGTGCATAAATTAGCTGAAGATTCCGAAACGTCTTAAAATTTGACATCGAAAACGTAATTTTTTGACACTTTAGCTACTGCTAATAAAGCGGGTACAGCATTCTGGAAAGTGGGGGGGGGTTCCCGCTAAAAAATGCAAGTGTACCAAATCTTTCGGTTTTTTGCTAGATTATTATTATTGCGAGAAATTAATATCTTGATTCTTGTAAAGCAAGATTAACGTAAATAAAAGTAAGAAATTTTATTTTGTCGTCTAAGGATTTCAGCTTTACAGGCGTCTTCCACTTATTTGTGCGTACACCGTATGACGCAGATTGAAAAAAGGAAGCTTTGGAAAACTTGGTCGAATTTCTTGCTGGTGCTGGATAATTTTCAACTTTAATTTAATTTGATTTAACTTAAGTTCATTTCACTTAAAATTAAAATTAGATTGTCTACATTGTGGAAAATGGATATCTTCCTCATTCAGCAAAAGATTGAGTACGTCAGTCTGAGCTATATGCGTTTGCTAAGCGTTCAACACTGCTTCCTCTTGATTTGTAATTGTACAGACGGTTAGAAATTCAAAAATGTTTTAGCACATTTTGGCAAGTATGCACTAAAATGCTATTATTAAGATGATGATTCCTACTGGGTACGTATTGTTAACATGGGTACAGTACAAATCATTTGATGAAACAAAATACAAATTTGATGAAACTTTCCCAAATAACTTGTATACTAACACTGGCTTTATTTTAGGCAAAAGTAAGTGGGGGGGAGGTCGAAAAGTGGGGGAAATAAAATGGGCCAAAAATGCTAAAATGCTGTATAAACAGCCTGTTTTCCACATGCACTGCTATAACTATGCTTAAAAGTGCTCAAAATCAAGTTTTAGCACCAAAAAGGCGATTTTTGATCAAAAATTTCCAGCGAAGCCAATTTCTGGGCACCATTAGGGTGAGTGGGGGGAAGCCCAAAAAAGTGGGGGTGGGGCCGAGTGGGGGGAGGTGCTCGAGTGGGGGAACCCAAAAAGTGGGGGAGGCGCCCCCCTCAGTAAAATAAACCCAGAATACAAATTCGACAGTTCCACTCAGGACAGATAGTCAATTTCTGATATTTGAGCAGTAGTTACCCTGTAATGACTATTTTTCCTTCTTATTATCTGTTGTAGTCTGTAGTCTGTAGTTAGTTTACTTACTTATTTACATTTTATTTTTGGATGCATTTTCAGCTCTTCCCTATGTATATTACTGATTTTCACATTTTGGTGTCAGAAATATTTTTACTGAAATCAGATTATTCAATATTCCTTGAGCTACGCAAGCTGAAAGTAATACTAAAGCAGACCATACCGGAGGCAATTACCCGTGTCGTGCTCATTTCCGAATGACCGTTCCGTATTGTTATCCATCCTCACATTTATCACAATTTAGCTATTTTTAAAATGCAGTTTTTCCAAAAACGAGCTGTTTGTTTCCAGCGGTTTTGGAGCATCTACTGTTCAAGCTGGAGGGATAGCGTTTTATATACATGCTTGTTCACACTAAATTACCCAGTGTTTAGTTTTATTGGCTCCAATTGCTGCTTTCTGGCTGAAGGCGTTGTTTGACAAAGTTGAGAAAACTAGGCAAAATTCACGTTACTCCTACATTTTAACATTTTGTACAATAGGGAGCGATATCATACTTAAGACTCTCCAGCTATGTAGAAATTCCGATATCGCATTAATTTTAACGTACCCACTTAAAAGAATGAGTAATAGTGTTTCAAATTAACACAAAAGAGCAAAGCTTAATGTAGATAGTAACCATTGACATGTACGACTATACAGCTGTGACATACAGTATCATTGTGCACAGTGATCGCATATATGGATCGCCTTGTTGATCGTCACCTTGAACGATATCGAGCATATACGCTGAATTGATGCAACAGCAGCATATATCAATTGCAGAAACTAATTCAAAGTAGCATACTTCAATTGAGTAAGCAAAAAACGTAAGTACACAGTACTTTTTCACAGGAAATAAATTGGACTAATTTTTTCATGCATTTTCTGCAAGAATAATGTTGAATGTAATCAAGAGTACATAAGAGAATAGTCATATATATGTATAACCAGTTTTATTAATTCTCTTTGCTACAGGGATGGTTTATAATGATCGGGTGGAACAGAGATTGAATGAAAAATATGGTGGAATAAAAAAATGAACTTTTCTGTGTAGAGCTGTAGCAATTGTGGCATTACCTCCGAATTTTTTCTGACAACGTTTACGTTTACTACAAAAAACAGCCGTCATATTGCAATACGTATATACACTTAATCCCTGAAAACAGTTAAGAAGGGTTGCAGCTGTCAGCTAAAAGCTAGGTCTTTTCAGAAATTGAACTGTGAAACTTAGTTTTTCAAAGTATGTACTTTTTGCCATAATTTTGAGAAATTGCCGTGGATCCTGTTATGCACAAAATGGCCTGGATTCCTCTGGGTCACCTACACTTGTATCGAGGTTGCCATCGTAATTTGGCCTGCTGATAGCAGCAGGTATATGTTTGTAGTTGTTGAATTGGATTTCATTGACTCCCGTACTGTCTTTTCATTTTTGAAAGGAGCAGTCGTATCAGGCGGATTACCAACGACCATATATAAGGTTTGAAACCTATGAAAATTAGTTTGAAAGTGTGTAGTCCTTCATGTACCATACTTCGCTTTACTGACCAATCAATCGATCGTCATTAGGAAAACCTGTGAAGGTTTGCTTTCCTTTTAATTCTGCTTTGAGAATGTTTGACTACATACCTATTAGATTACCGGATCCGGATCTTTTTTGAATTAACAAAACAAGAAAAATTTATTGCTGGAACTAAAAATAAATGGCTGTTTTTAATTTAACCGCAATCATGCATTAGTATTTTGGTTTACCGTGTTAGCTAGGTAATACAGACTGTGGCGTCTTTACACGTGAAGACTATATATATATGTATACCATGTGAAATTTGACAATTTGGTATATGACCTTTTGTATTAACCTTATGTATTTATTCGACTACTAACTTGTGTTTACCAGTTGTGCCACATGTGTGACTTGCTTGGTCCTGTCTGTCTTTACTTAATAAAGTAAACGATAGTGTTTCCGGCTGATTGTTCATTGTTGTTGTTAGCAAATATGCAAGATATGAAGTGAAGTAACGACTTGTTTTAGATGGTCATTTTATTCGATTTATATATGCCCATCAATGATATTTGATCAAATTTAGTGAATTTAAGCTTTTACGTTTTGTAGTGCTCCCCATAGCATGGTAGCCCCGCGTGCTTCGCGTGCTCGTTTTGATTACAAAGTTGAAGTTTGCTCTGAAAAATTCCTTCGAATCTTCTAAGTTTCAATAATCGTGTGCTTTTTCTACTGTTTATAAGCTGGCATAGCGTATGTGCGTTGATTGTGTATTATGCAGTGATATCTTACTTCAGGTTTGTCATTTGTGGCAGAGTATGTGGATCCTGAAGGAGAATTTGAACCTGGCTATCTGTGTACCATATGCGAATCGAGGTTCAATCCGCGACAGGTTCTTCGTCATATAATCAGCAATAAGCATCGTCTCAAGTACATGGTGCGTTCACAGTCTGGAAACAGGAATATCAAATGTACAGGGCGTATATTCTTCTGGGACAGATTGAAATCTATTAAGTAGAAACCTCTTAATTGAGTTTTCTTGTATTGCTTTTCCGTACTCAGATGAATATATAGCAGAAATGCGTGATAACTAGTCTGAGAAAAGCTGTGTATTTTACTAGAATTTTTAGCAAATGTTATTGAAAAATGAATAAAAATAGTGAAAGATTTGATATATATGAACTGTTTCATGGTGTAGCTGCTTTTCATGGTGTCGCTCAGTGAGCTGAAAAAAGTTGCTGTTATGCATCCAATAAAATTATGCATAATAATAATTAGTATATTTAGTATAATATAATTATGCTTAAAAGGAATCATCCTCCAGACCGGAACACACGTGCCCGCTGTTTTCATTTACATATTGTTTGTTGTTCAGATGTCTAAATTGTTATCGAAATATTTCATGAGGATATGGTTTCGAAACAAACGCCGTTCATTTTGATATTGTTTACCAACAGTTGAGAACAGATTGTTGTCTTCAGGAATCCCAACATCCGACTCAGTTTCAAGCCTGTTCTTTCAAATCATTGAGTGAGACCAAGCGTAAGGAACTTACCCTGAAATATGCTGGAGAAATTCAGTCCAGGGAGGGCAAAGGTAATATTTCTCTTAAAATTGCCCTGCCAACTGATCAAAGATTGATGGTGTTTGCGCTTCACAAAAAGGCTCAGCCTAAACCGTCGCGTCAGACGACTCCGAAGAAAAGACCTTCTCCACCATCCTATCATCGTTCACGTTCCCCTGGTTATTCAGGAGGCAGACGTCGATCCCGCTCTCCTCCAGTGATGCGATCACCTCCTCGCCGACGATCGCCTACAGCCTACTATTCAAGAGACGGCATGTTTATCTACTTCTTCATGTTTAATGATTACGTATTAAGCTTAGACTTGAAGTTTCTGAATCAGTGAACCGAAAAATTTTCTGTTTGTATTTTATTCCAAAATTTTTTATTGAGTCTGTTGCTAGCGGTTTACCCCTGTCTCCGTTAGTTCAAAGTTCCGGAAGTTGACAGCCTACTAGTTAAAGGCCGCTGGTAGTTTTGGGTGTGATACTTTAAACTCCACAGCGAATGCACAATATTGTGGCAAGTTTTTGATTTGTCTCGAGAGCATTTGATTACTTTAAGGACATGTTTTCTTATCAGATGATATTGAATTCCTTCAATTACTTTAGTTGAGAAACGAGCGTCACCAAAGCCTCGTATTGAGTACATGGAGAAGCCTTCACGCAGAAGCCGATCTCCCAATAAGCTGTATTCGGATTCATCCAGGTCTCGATCAAGAATTGATGAAGATGATGATTCCCTCGGTCGTAGTCCTGCGTATGTTTTTTGTCTTGTTGTGGTTATCTTGCGAAGGTTGTTGAAAGTGTATCTTAGATACCTAGAGTTGCTGTTCTTATAAGTATCTTTAAAAAACTTTGTTAACTGTGCAAAACTCGTGCTGTTTGAGTAAGCCAGTTGTAGGCAGGCCGTTTGTTTGTTCCATTTTAACCTCTTTTCATTCTGCCTGACTTTATTCCTTTCCTTTTCTGTTCGAGGATTAGGAATTAGGATTAACATAATTAGAGAATTTAATTTTTTATGTTGTAGAAAACTGGTACCTCCTTCAGGAGAGCCCCTGGTTCCTAAGAAGCCCAACTTTTTCTACTCTGAAAGGGCTGAAAAACTGAAACGAATTCGAGAACTGGAGAAAG
The DNA here is from genome assembly GCA_030248195.1 of Trissonchulus latispiculum. Classification (NCBI taxonomy): domain Eukaryota; kingdom Metazoa; phylum Nematoda; class Enoplea; order Enoplida; family Ironidae; genus Trissonchulus; species Trissonchulus latispiculum. The sequence continues at coordinate 27,625 of JASAND010002325.1, forward strand.
TCATTCCAGCTTACTGTGAACGCGACATTGAGCGTGGGTATGTTTCGGTTTTAGGGATCGGTTTTAGATACGATGTAAACTGCTCGGATTGTTTAGGCCTAGGTTTCCGATTTTTCGATTCTGGGAGGTGGATTTGTGGTTGTGCGAAGTTGGACAGTTGTATTCATTTTGTTGGTTCTGCTGAAAATTATAGATACAATACAAATAATGCAACATTACACGTGCATGATAGAATGTTTCATTGAAAATTTCTAAATCCGTGTTTACTCATTGAAACCATGGCTCTGAGTTATATTCATGATTTATTGAAAGTTTTAGGTACGTACGCACATGTATTTTTGTGTTTTATGAATCACTTGGGGTTTTCAGCTTTTATTCTGTACGAGAGCAGTCACGCATTTCCATAGAAGATTCACTTCCGCCCTATACGGAATACTATTCTATTCGTAGTCCTGGCAGTATGAAGGTTAACTTCTATGATGACTGGGCGCCAATGCTGATGCGTCGTGTCCAGGATAAGTTCAACTTCAAATTGGAACATGTGAAATGGCTGCAACAGTTATTACTTGATACCAAGGTGAGCCAGTAGCTTGGAGTCAACGTAATTTACGTATTTATTTTTCATGTGACTTGTGTTTGTTCTTTCTTTTTCTTTGTTTTGTTTTCTTTGATTTTTCTTACTGTATTTAAATGTTTTTCTCGAAGATTGGCATTTTCAGGACGTTTTCTTTTCCATTTTGTTGTGTTTTAATTTGGTCATTTTAAATGTTGTGGGCGGTGCAAGTTCGAGCTTTGTATTTTGAGGTATCTTACTATTTACTATTGATTTACTTTCCTTTATTTTCATGTTTTGTTATGTCATTGTCATTTTATCTGTCATGTATTCTGCAAGACGCAAGAATATACACCTTTTCTATCTGTGATTGCACAGTGGGTTTGTTGGCTTAATTTTTGGCATTTGTTTCCTTCCAATATATTCTAATTATTCTCTCTTGTCTCCTTCCAATATATGCTAATTGTTCTCTCAATATATATATATATATATATATATATATATATATATATATATATATATATATATATATATTGCAGTTGAGTACATTGGACACTTCTGAAAGTGTCCAGACAGATAGATAAATTTATGCATGTGCGCAGACAGATAGATAAATTCTTCCAATTATCTCATTTTGTCCGGGCAGATGAGTAAATTATCTATGTGTCCAGAACAAGGTAGGACAGATGCGTAAATTTTTAAACTAAGAAGAATTAGTGCAGAATATTTGTGTTTATAACTGTTATTTAACTTCAGTATTTATTGTTCTTCACTTTATTTTTTATAGTTTATGCATTGTTGTGAAGCTTATTACTATTTTTCATTAGGTTATATTTTATTAAATTTTATAAAGACTCTTACTTGATCTTGTTAATTTTATAAAACATTTTTCAGATATCGTTCCGATTATAGATCGTTATTGATAATTTATTTGTTAATTTATTTTAATTTTTAATTATTTTATGTACTTATTTGTGGAATTTTGGTGCCGTCATTTTAACATAATTTAAAATGGAAACCAACGCTGAAATTAACAAGAATTAAATTTATACGTATTTATATAATGCTAACGTATATATAATTATTTACTTATATATATATACGTATTACCCAATCTATTATTAATTGTAATTACATACAAATAAGTACATAGAATAATTATTAATTTAAAATGTTATATACGTAAAATTTACAAGATCAAATAAGATATTTTAAAATTTCAATCATAAGGTAATTTAATATAATAACAAGCTTTGGAACAATGCATAAACTATTAAAAATAAAGTAAGAACAATACTGAAGTTAAATTACAGCTATAAACACAAACATTCTGCACTTAGTTTAAAAATTACGTATCTGTCCAACCCTGTTCTAGTCACATAGATAATTTACTCATCTGTCCGGCCAGAATGCGTTAATTGTAAGAATTTCTCTATCTGTCTGCGCACATGCATAATTCATCTATCTGTCTGGACACTTTCAGAAGTGTCCAATTTACTCATCTGCCCGTAACATATATATATATATATATAGCAACCAACAATCTTAGTAATGGTATCAGCCTTGTAGCGTGATTGTCTAATTATGGACTGCAAATACTGAAATTGAATTTCGGCACACGTTGTATTTTTATGAAGTTGTGTACTTACATAATCAACGACTGTACCATCCACAGCAAAGTCAGACGTAGGAAATTGCAGCGAATTCTTCAAGTCTTACTAAAATAATGATACGAATTTTTATAAGACAAAAAACTCCTCGGTGGATTTGAAATCATAACTTTGCAGTCAACGTTGGTTGTAGTTTCGAAAATAGTTTAATTGCATTGAAAAAACTGGAGCCAGTGACCGTTAGACGGTCGAAGTCCAGGAACGGCACGGAATAGTCTTACGATTATATACCTGTTTCACGCATAGGCATAATTAGACAATACAGTCGCTCATTTCTTTATTGAACTGGAGTTGTCATAGCAGCGAGCTGACGGTAGAATTTTTGAATGCGAAAAGTACCATTTGGATTCATCAGAGGGGAAAAGAGCCAATTTGGAGTTGGTGGGGCTTGTTTACTTGTCTAATTCATGCAACAAATAAATTCAGCCGTTTAGCTCTTAGTTCTGTGGATATATTCTGGCTTAAGTTGCTCTTCTTTAATCCGTCTGGAGCAATTCCCACGCAGATGGTGTTCCATTGTAGTTTTAAACGAACTATAAATGTTTGCCCCATACTTCAAATCTATATGGGTTCCTGAAGCCCTGTTCGGATTCATGCATTGGGAAGTCATCGCTAGTGTTGCGTTTGGGGTTCGGCTCACTCATACTGTTCTTTGGTCGCCAGATTTCATGAGTCCGTAGTCTGACAACCAGCCCAGCATTTTGCTTTACAGTTTCTGATCGCGAAAAACTGCGCCAGCTTGGTAGGCGCAGTACGAAAGTTCGATGCATCAATGTTTTACAGCTTGCACGACACTGTTTATGCTTGAAATCAGAAGATTTCAAGAGCCTCACTTTGCAGTTGCATTTGACAGCGCATTTGGACCATAGTGGTTTTCCTATTTGCCTATACTGGATGGATAGGACGAGGTTACTAAAAACTGCCAGTGGCTTATTTGCTCATTATCTTATCAGTAGCAAATCTGGGACTAACCACTTGATTACACGGCTTTCGTTTTAGCAGCAATCTCAAACTCAAGGACTATGGCTAAGGTTGCCATACTATTATCTCTTGAAAAGACGAAATTGATGTGCCAAAGGTACCACGTCATTCAAAGCCAGGCCAATAATAGCTTCAGTTAGTGCCGATACACAAAAATAGTCCGTTTTGCCAACCTGGAAGTTGTCTTTCAGAACTCGTCAGAAGTTTTCGTGAAAATTGGTGTTTTGTCATGAAATATTTTGAGACATTCAGGTCGTCCATAGCCTTTTTCAAAGCGAGCAGTTAAAAGGAAAAGAACTGGTACAGCCCCGAGACTCCTAGCTCCGCTGTTGTTTTGAAAGGAAACTTATCATATCCATTCTCGGCCTTGGTCATAGTATTTTAAAAAAACGCATCAGTGTAGGTTGGTCGATTATTGACCTCAGTAATTACTGATTTATAAAGTAGAATGCTGCGTGAAAGGAGCTTATATCATTGGCTGTTGGTACTGGTACTTATCCTTGTTTAACGAAGTCGGGTCAACTAAACACTTGATCGAGACACCACTTCTTCCAAAAGTCTGACACCAAAATATATGCAGATTACTGATTGCTTATAATACAGCAATAGCTTATAGACGTACACAGTATTCATCAGCAACACAAAATATAAATTTTCAGAATCCTCGTGCTGAGAATTTTCCATTTTTATTTTTATAGAATTTAAAATACAGAAATATTTTGAAAATTTCAAAATACGTATCGGTTTATCTGGGTTTTCTCTAGAATATACAAGCTAAAAATTTTACTTTTTCGGCAAATTTTCCCGTCTGAAGGAAACACAAAAAATGTTGCAAGAACGACGAAAATCAGTAGGTTTGATTTTTATAAGCTTTTTCGATTTTCAAATCCATTCATCTTCCGCTTCTTCAACGCTTCGCCATCACTTTTGACACAGTAAAAGTAAGTAAGTAAGTAAGTAAGTAAGTTTGCAAAAATTGAAAGTTGATTTCGAAGCTTCTTGTCGAATAAATTTGAAATATATGCTCTTGTTTGAATAGGATTTTGAGAAGGTAGTATATTTTCAAATCCAAATCCAAAATTTCGTCGAAAGGCCAAGTTTTTGAAAAAAGATAAGTTTCGTAGCGGCAACTTTTTCACATCATTGATCCAGCTAAGATGGGACATCAAGCGAGACTCATCTATACTCCTTTTTGATAGCATTTAACAAATCACAAATTTATCTACCATGAAGTCTTGCAAAGAGCTTCAAAATTAGCTATAAAACATCTGCCCAGCTCTACGGGTGGTGAGAAGTTTTCGACGGAACAGCTGGGGAAAGACCCAGCCGATGTTTTTGCTGTAAGCGTGCCAGAACAGTACCACTCCCAAAGGGCGAGTCATTTTCAGTACATCTGCATCGAAACATGTCAACATTTTTGCAAAAGTTCAAGTCAAATTTAATTGGAATTTGAACGTCTTGAAAAACTAACATGTAGCGATTTTTTGAAACTTGTCTAATTTCTGCAGTTTAAGCATCCTATCGCATTGAAAACGTGTTTTCCTGCATTTAATTGCATGAAAAGTGGTCAGTTTTGGTGAATTTAAAAATATTGGCTTTAAATTGTCCACTTTTCACCACCTGGGCCACACATAGTAGGATGAGCTTTGGTAAAATGTATACCAAATTAACCAGCAGGCTTTATAAAGCTAAGAAATGTATGAATTTTCCCTTCGCTGCTAATGGTTAGAAAAAATTACATTTACATTTTGGTTTTTTCAGCCCTTGGGTGTTTCCCCGCTGAGTCCAGGTCATTCCCACGTTGCACCACAGGAACTAGGGACAAATGGCACATGTCATCGCAAAGTTTAAGATATATCCTCTGTATAGGTAACTGTAATCCGTTTTGGGCTAGATCTTTCCAGCATTTCAGGGTGTTACACCAAACGTTTAACTGTTTACCTTGTGTGACCATGTTGGGACCAAAATTTTAAAATGTTCAAAGTCCCAAAACATCTGCACGGAAGCAGCGGGGTCTACAATAGTATACGCGTGGGCCAGTTGCGGACGATCTTTAAGATAGGCTATTAAAATCTGCTCTAGCTTCTATGACTAACACACTGCCGTTGAGTTTTCCCTCATCTCGGATTTTCCCCACGCGCTACATACTGCGCGAGCAGAGATCTAAAACGCTAATAATACGTTCAAACCTTCCTAGATTTTCTTTTTGTCGGTCTGTATTTTTCCAAATTGGAACTTTTAGTGAGATAAAGTAATTTTCACCTTGTATACTTCGGGGGAATACCGATATTTTGAAATTTTGAAACGGCAAGTTCACCAGGTGTCCAAAGCAGAGCTGCACGCCAAACTGAGTCAAAGATTGCCGAAATTGATTGATTCGCCCCCGCATCTAGTGAATAGGCACATAGTTTGGACAGTAGAAGATTATATAGAGACGGCTGTGGAGCGTTTCTGTTTGAATCCGAACTGCTAATCGGCTAGAAGTGAGTGGTTTTCCAAATCGTTCAGAATTGCACCAGGCCTGTAGTTAGCTGGGAGAAATGACTGCCTTTATGAAAATATGGCATACAATACTGGTTTTCCATTCGGATGGTATCTTGAATAGTGTCAGTCCTGTTTTTAGATGAAGTAGCGCATACGTACTTGTAATTTTGTGGTAGAAGTGTTACAGCACAGCTCTTATCAAAAGATAGTATTGACTTTTGTTCTGAATACCAAAATTATGAAAACAGGTAACACTGTATTTGCGAGAGTTATTTCACCTTCAAGATTTCGTCCGATTTGAGCTTGCGTTAAAATTTCGATGTGACTTGAAATCCTAAACTACCAATCCATATAGTCACTATTTGCTTGAACTAGAAATGGTAGGGCTTGAGCTGTAATCTGTGCTTAAACTAGCCTAAGTATGCATTGATTTCATTATACAACATGTTTCCACGTTGGTGAAACGGTGCACTGTTCTGGAACATTTGGCTGCTTCATGATTTTAGTTGCAGGGAATGGAAAGTGTTTTATGTATATGGAAGCATCTAAATTGCATTTGTTTAGTTGCTGCTGCATGTATTGGAGACATTACCAAAGAAGAAGGAATTGAAGGCCGCCAACCACGGGGGTTCCCTCCTTTTGGGGTGACAACATGAAAATGTTTGCTATTTTCATGGCAAAAACAACTAATTTTAAAAAATTTCGCTCCTTCGGCGCGATAATTTGCTTTTTACAAGAAATATACATCGAATGTATGTGTATGGGCAAAAATTCTTCAACTTCTGGCAAGGCCGCACCCAGGGGGGGTTCTAGGGGTCTAGACCCCCTTTTGGGATGACAAAATGGAAAATTTTTGCTATTTTTATGGCCAAAACAGCTATTTTTAAAAACTTTTCGCGCCTTCGGCACGATAATTTACTTTTTGTTGGAAATTAACATTCAATGTGCCGATATTGGGCAAAATTCTTCAACTTCTGGGGGGCTCCGCCCCCAGACCCCCCTTCCCTGGAAGCTTGGACCCCCCCCCCTTTCAAAATCCTGGGTGCGGGCCTGACTTCTGGGGGCTCGGCCCGCCAGACCCCGATTGCATTTTACCTTGTCTTGTACCCCCCCCCCTTTCAAAATCCTGCGGCCCTGAAGGGATTCTGCTTTTATCTGTGACTTCATTCTACTTTCTTCTTCCAGGTTCCACTCTACATGCCGGTCGGCATGGTCCATCTGCAGCCGCTGGAAATGGAGGTGGAAACAGCCGTCCTGGTTGAGCTGGTGGATCAGGTCCTGATGCCCAACTGGCTGGATTCCAAACCCAAATTTCGTCTCTACAATTATCAGTCGCAGCCCTTTGAAGGCCCGCCTATCCCACGGGATAAGTTCATGGTCTATAGGTACATGGAGGATGAGGAGGCACAGAAACCGCAGCAGCCTGTGGCTTCACAGCCGCCTCCTTCCGATCTAAATCGCCCTCCGCAGGCAGCGCAGCCGACCGATTTCGCTGGCCTGGGAAATCGTGATACTCCTCCTGGCGGTAGCGGAGCCGGACCCGGTGGTCGTAGTAAGCCGCCGGCTCATATGGATTCGTTGGCTGCTGCGCTGCAGCGTGCCAAGGAAGCAGCGGCTAAGGAACAGGAAAAGGCAGCCCTGGCTAAGGCTCGCCCGCCAGCGGTTTCTTCCGAACCACCTGTCCAACAGCCAGCTGTGATCCAGGCACCGCCTCAGCTGACGCCGGAAGCGACAGCAGCTGCTGCCAATCCGCTGTCTGACGCCAATCAGGCTCAGGTTCAGGCCATCATTGATCAGATCTTTGCCAAACTGCTCTCGTCGGGCAGTAAGCCACAGAATCCCATCATGAAGCTGATACTGTCGCTTGATGATCCCAAGTAAGTATATATGGGCTAATTGCTGCTAAACCGGAGATGTTTGGGAAGAAGGATTTGGTGTTTAATTTATAGATTTTTATGTGTTTTGGTGTTTTGTTTCAACAGTTTTTATGGACTAGTTTGACATACGTAGTGTTCCCGGTTTCACAATGCTGCTTTGGTAGGTTAACTTTTGATGTTAGTTTTTCTTTTTGATTGTCGTCGTGCCAGTCGAGTAAATATTGAGCCAATTTACTCAAGATTTAACATTCTGTTTTTGAAGGATGACGGGTTTTGAGCACTTGCATATATTTAGGTCTTATCCTCCCGCTTCCGGAAAACGAAATATGCTTTTCTTTTATATTACATCCCAAGACATCCAAGAGATAACCTGGGTTTATTTTAGAGGGGGAGGGCGGGGGGCGCTCCCTCACTTTTCGGGCCCCCCCACTCGGCCCCACCTCCACTTTTTTGGGCTTCTCCCCACTCACCCCCAGGTGCCTAGAAATTGCCAAATTTTTAGGATTTCTTGTCATAAATAGTCTGTTTTGGTACTAAAACTTATTTTTTGAGCACTTTTTAGCTTAGTTATAGCAGTATATGTGGAAAACAAGCTATTTATACTGCATTTTTTAGCATTATTGGCCCATTTTGTTCCCTCCACTTTTCGACCTCCCCCCCCTCTCCCCCCGCCACTTATTTCTGCCCAAAATGAGCCCAGATAAGTAGATTATCTTATCTTAGACTTATACAATATTAAAGAATCTATGAACAAATAGAAGCGATCAAGGTATTATCCCTGGAATCTTCTTCTGATCAGGATTGCTTGCGCTGCGCTTCTGGTATTCTATATATACTAGGCGAAAAAAGTGGGTGTGGGTCAAGTGGTTCCCTCGCCTCCCCACTAGTTGGGCGGGGCCCGGGGGAATGTCAAACGTGGGGACCTAAGGTATTTAATCGGTGTTTTAAAATTGCCTCTATTCTAGATACACCACTGACCACGATAACTAAACTAATGCCCTATCTCTTTAAAGATTAAACTGATTAGATTAAAATTAATCCGCATTTATGAAATAGGTTAAAGGAATTAAAATTTAATCCTGCGAGTAAATCGGATCAAATTTAATCCTATTTCTTAAATGCACCTAGGATTAAAATTTTAATCTATTCCTGTTTCTTTATTCACAATCCGGCTTAAAAAATCAACGAGTTAATTTTAATCCGACCTGCTTAATAGCTGTTGCTTTAAAGATTAATTTTAATCCGTAGCCTGCATTTTCAATTAGTTTTTAATCCTCGTGCAGTTACGCGGATTAAACGGATTAAAAGATGGTGGATTAAAATTTTAATCGCTCTTTCTTTAATGGCGGATTAAATGGATTCAAATCAACTCGTTTAATCTGCGGATTAAAAAGGGTCGGATTAAACGAGTTAATTTTAATCCGTTTAATCCAGCATAAAATTAAAATTTTAATCCGGCTGATTTTTAATCCGTTTAATCCGGCCATTTTAATCTTTAAAGAAATAGGCCCTAACATGATTAAACTAAACTTATTTTTAGCACCAGACAATGTTGGACCTAAACATTTTTTGGAAGTCGGAAAATTTTTTGAATATATATTTCGATCGCAATTCCTTACAATTAGGCAATTCTGGGCACTTCATGAATCATGACTGGGCTATAACAGTATATAGTAAAGTTGCAGTTAACTTTAAGAATGCAGAGAAGGTTTGAAATGCAAACTGGTTTTTGTGGATGGCCCGGATCCGGGCCGGGTCTGAAATTTTGGACCCTGCCTGAGCCAAAGGGGGGGGGACTTTAGGGTAGGGGGGGTTCGGGGGGGAAGCCCGAATCCTGGGGGGCGCTTCTGGGGGGGGGGGGGGGGGGGGGGGGGGGATCAGAGAGAGTGAGGAAGAGGTCCAAAAAAGTGTAGGGTCTTATGGGGAAACCCAAGTGGGAGGACCGCTCCACCCCAGTTTAAAAACCCAACCCTTTTCCCTCTAATAAAGAAGTGGATATGAGCTTGCTTCTTATTTCACAAAATCAGGGTATTTTTACAGTGGGGCGGCGGGGGGGGCGACCACCTGAATTGAAAATGCCTTCCCTCCGAGTTTTTTGCCTTTATTATTGCCCCCGCCTATAGTTTGGGTGCCTAAAGTTTTGCCAAAATAGGCAAATTTTCAAACATTTTCCCGCTTTGCCGGAAATTGTAAAAGTGGTTATTTTTAGCTTAAATCCTAGATTTTTTGAGAACGTTTTGCGTTTCTACGTGCAAAATACGCCAAAAAATACCAATTGTTGGCTCATTTTTTCAAAACAATCTTTCGTCCCGACAATGTCTTCTCCCCCTCGGGCTCGGGGAGACAACCCCTGGGAAGCCCCCCCCCCGATAAAATCCCTAAAGCATACCCTGATAATCCATTATAAGAACAACGCATAACCGCTTATTTGGCTGTATTTTAGACAGTTTTAGGGAGGGTGTAAATCTGCCTACAACGATATGAAAAGGGTCACGCCGAATGAGAGAGGGCAATTTTTGGTTTTTAAATTTTCCAATTGTTCTAAAAAATAGCCTAATACTAGGGGTTTTTATGCTAAAGCAGTCAAACATTTGTCGCAAAAACGTCTCTTGAAAATTTAAGACGAAGTCCTAAAATTTGACACTTTCGGTTAAGGGGAGGTCAGGCTTTATTGGGGAGACCTACCTAGTATTGGTAAGTTGTTGAAAGTGGATTCCGTACAGTGTGCATTACACAGTGTAGTTAGGCGTTTCTCATATATGCTCTTTTTTGTATTTTATATCGTTTCATGGTTTTGTGTATAGTTGCGAGTGTCAGCATTGTTGATATCTTTTTCCCCGCTAAGTTTTTCGGCTGCTGTTTCTGTTGACTGACTGCCTGCGTTCTGTTGCAAAGTGACTGCAAATTTGTGACTAGTATAATACCAAACCGTACGACGTACGTAAGTATAATACTGATTACTGATTTTTGCTGAATACTTTTTTCAGGAAAGTTTTGTTTCATTTGGCCGTTAAACAGCCGACCACAATCAAGCTGTTGGCCAACATCCTGAAGAATGATGCTCTGGAAGTGCCGCCGGCAATGTTGGTCCAGCTGACGGAAAGGCTGAAGGCCTTTGTACAGCAGACTAACCTGACTGCGGCAGCTGGTGCAACTGATGCTAAGGTAGGGTTAATCTGCTGACTGATTTGGAAAATGTTTCATCACTTTTTGTTGCGTGACGTTATTATGTATATTTAATTTTCTAGATATTAAGAACAACAACTTGTGTGCTGCCGTGTTGCTGTTGGATTCATTGAATAGTGTGGGGGAATAGGTCTTACGTATCTTTTAATTGTAGTAGGTGGTCTTGGTCCTACCCATCACTTTTCCGGTATGCTCCCCTTGATCCACCCTAAAACCTGAAAGTGGACTGGAACTAACAAATTGTAAAGTATTTTTTCGCAAAATTGAAATTTGTGTTTCGGAAAAAGTTTTCTGGTCTAAAATTGCTAATAGCATTGTGTAAATTTAAAGTATTGACTAGCTTGCTTGCTTTACAGCGATATACTTCGAAAACAGACAGTTTTGCTGTATTTTTGGCAATCTTATTTACTTTTCTGTCGTGTAGTTTAGGTTACTTGCTTGGCTTTCCACTTCTCTAGTGGAGAGTCTAACCCAAGGCCGCACCAGGGGTAAGGTCTCAGTAGATGTTCTAGACCCCTCCCTTTTTAGGTGACAAAAAGAAAAGGTTTTGCTCGTTTTATAGTGAAACCAGACGCTTTGGATAATTTTCGCGTCTTCGGCCCGATAATTTAGTTTTTGAAAGAAGTAAACATCCAGTGTATGATATCTCAGCAAAAATTCAAAAATTCTTCATCCCCCTCCACCGTTGTATTTAACTATTTTTTCAAATATTTCATAAAATGCTGGCTGTGGCCTTGATCTAATCCTCTCTTTTTCGCTTAAGACAAGCCATGCATGTACACTACGTATTAAGCCAAGTTTATGTTTTGTTATTCAACTTGAAATTTGTTTGTTTATTTTGCCTGTTTGTCTCTTTCTTTCTGTTCGGAATATCTGATTTAGTTATCAGTTTTGTCTCGTTCCCGTTTTTGTTTTTCTTATGATATATATACGTATGGGTCTTGAGCAGGGGCGTATCCGGGGGGGTGGTCCAGGGGGTCCGGACCCCCCTTCGGAATTTTTCCAATTTTTAGCTATTTTGGCCCAAATTTGACCAGTTTTGAGGAAAAAATAGGCTCGGACCCCCCCATTTCGGGTTGTACCCCTCCTTTTTAAAATCCTGGATACACCCCTGGTGTTGAGTGACTTGTTGGGAAGTAAGGCTGTCATCAGAGGTACGTAATTTGTTGTTTTTAAAAAAGATTTATCAGGATAAGTGTCTGTCTCGCAGCCCACTTCATTCATGATTGAAGCTTTTAATTCTTTGGGGATTCTGGAAGGTTCATGATTTTTCAGGGAGATTTGATCCGTAACTGTGCAGTTTTAGATTTAAGTTTTTCGTTTTATGTTATAGAGGTTTTTAATCTTTTTGTCAGAGATTTGTTTCTTAGCTATTATATAGTTCTATAGATATTTTGTTGGGGATTTTGGGAGTTTTTGGAGTTAGTTCGCTTTTCCCAAGAAAATATTAATAATAACTAACGTATTAATTTTAATTGCTGGTGGTTAATTGTCAGTGTGTTTGAGCGATCCAAGTAAATTTAATATGCACATCTACATTACCTAAGTTTCTGTTTATGTTTCGATTTGACTGCGTGCAACGCTACAAGCTGTTTTATTTTCAATTATATATATATATATATATATATATATATATATACGTATATATATCTTGTTTCATTTTGAAAGCTGATATTCGAAATTTAGGTACTATATATTTTCTCATTCATTCATATTGCATATATTTCTTAGATAATATTTATTTACTTTATAAAGTATATTTCTAACCGTCTTTTCGCGCGTGAGTTAAAAAAGTAGAGTTAAAATATTTTACTCGTTTAACTCTGCTAGCTACCGTATTATGCCAAACAGTGCTCCACCCAATAAAACGAGACCATCGTTGTTTTTTCGGGGGGTGGGCTCTTTTTTGGATTTCCCAATGCTCGCTTTCATGACGCTGCCAACTAACAGTTTGTGAATAATGACTTATTCAGCTGTTTCAAGGCGTAGAATCAATCCTATGTATACTTTGGATGGACATGTAAGCGACTGACGATTGGGAGCAGCTTGTCGTGTCCAGAAATTAATCGATTTTATCCAAAATTGGGAAAGCAGTAATTATACGATGGTTTCCAAAATATAGCCCATGGGCGTTTTTTCGGGGAGTGGGCGCTTTTTTGGATTACAAAAAGCAAATCCTAAAATGCCGATTCCGAAAAAACGCCCATGGGCCACTGTTTGGCATAATACGGTAGTTAAAATGAACTGTTCAACTCTTTGAACCCTGTGCACGAAAAGGATTGAGTTAATTTTAACTTTTTTACTGACCACTTTTTTATTTTTACTTTTTCTGACCAAACATCTTGGAACCGAACTATGAGCGCATGTCCTGAGTTAATTTTTGAAGTTATGCTATATAAAGCTGGGCTTTTTAGGCGGCGCCCCCACTTTTCGCCCCCCCCCCCCCAATCGGCCCCTTCCTCCCCCCCCCCCCCACACTCTTAAAAAGACTCCTGTAGAAATTACAGGAATTCTGGTAGTTTTCTACAAAAGTGGTCCTGTGCGGTCAGTCACTAGCTGGGTTTCCTGTATTTCCCACGAAAGTAACGTTTGTATATTTACCGGCTTCTCGAATAGTAAAAATTACAGGAATTTCCTGTAGAAACTACTAAGGAAACCTGTAGTTTTTATTACAAGAGTTTCCTGTAGAAAATACTAAAAAAACCTGTAGTTTTGTTCGACTTTTTGGAAATCCTGAATCGAATACCAAACCTGTAGTTTTTACAAGAGAAAACCTGTAAGTTTTACTGGAGCGACCTGTTATTTGAAAAGGGGGGGGGCAGGTGTGGAGGGCGGCCGCTCCCAAAATATTTTCGGCAGGGAGCGGCCGTTACAAAAAAATTCACCCGCGGGGTGCTGAAAGACTGAAAATTTGAAAAAATTCAACAATTTAGATCACTGTCGCCCTTATATACTCAGTTTGCGTTATCAGCGTATCGAGTACTTTCCTGTAGAGTAAACCTGTAAACCAGTAAAAACTACAGGTTTCATTTGTATTGAATACTGGTCTAACTTGTATCCAATTCTACCAAGGCATGTTCGGTAAAAACTACCAACGATGTCCTGTAGAAATTACAAGAGTTAACCTGTATTTTCTACAAAAGCTTTTGTATTTATCATCTACAAAAGTGATTCCTGTAGTTTCTACTGGAACATTTCTGAGGGGGGGGATCGATGGGGGGGGGGGACTGGGGGGGGGGGGGGCACATGGTTGGAAAAAATTTTGCAAAATTTTACGTTTTTTTGTGTAAAAATTGCCAAAAATCGCTAAAAAATGACTAATTTTAGGTGTTTTTTACGCTAAAAAAGCGAAAATTTCGTTAAAATTCCGGCGAAGCCGGAAAAATTTTTGAAAATTTAGGGTAAAAATGGTGAAATCTGGCAATTTTTTGGCTTATGGGGGGGGGAGGTAAAAATTTATGGGGGGGGGCTTTTATGGGGGGGGGAACCTCGAATGGGGGGGGGGGCCCCCCACCCCCCCCCCAGTAAAAATAAGCCAGCTCACTATAAGGTGCCCAGAAAATTTAAGGATTTTGGTCAAAATTTTCAAAAATTTTCCGGCTCCACCGGAATTTGTTGTTCAAAAAACGTCTATTTTGGTACTCAAACTGGATTTTTGATTACTTTTTAGCATAGCAGTATAGATGTGTAGAAGACAGGCTATTTTTACTGCATTTCTGAAAATCTTAGACCACTTTGGATTCCTCACTTTTTGGGCACCCACCACTTTTTGCCCCTCACCCCCCACTAATGGGGAGGGGGGCGTCCCCCCACTTCACCACCCCCACTTTTGCCTAGAAAAAGCCCAGTAAAGTATATATTTTTGGAAACCTCAAGGACCAATATACTAGAGTATGAATTAATTAGCATTTTCTTTCCGAATCTGAAGCGTTTTTATCGATTTAGTATCCGGTAGCCGTATATAGGCCGGATACGATGGTTTTATATAATGGATTCTCCCCTTCCTGAGGTTTCTAAAAATACATGCTTTATATGGACTAACTTCAAATTTTAACTCAGGACATGCGCCCACTGTACTGTTCCAAGATTTTATGATCAGACGTTAGTATAGCTGCGCTAAAATTCCCTAAGAGCCTTTTCGGGGAAATAGTTAAGCCTAGGCGCAAGTCAAAGCTTTCTAAATTTTTTCATAAAATAATTAACAGATTAAAAGTGTCATTTTTGTGGCTTGAGGAGCTGGCGTTAGCTGTAAAAATCTATTCTTCCCAGCAGGTTACTTTGTTGAATTAACAACTAATAGATAAATAAATAAATAAATAGTGTAATACTCCAATAATTCTGACAGCCAACACTCTTCAGTATTCATTTTGGAAAGTTTATCTTTCGACCTCATTGTGTCTCAATCTGGAAGGATAAGGTTGGTTGAGTTTTTTGCTGTTTTTCTTGGTTCCTGTGGCCTGTCCTGAGTCCTATTGATAGCATAGCCTAAGTACTGGCTGCCTGTGTACTGGCATTTTGTAGTAGAGGGAAGGTGGGGCCCTGTTTCCGTTCCATCTCCACTTTTTGTAGCCCCCTCTCACTTTGGCATGACCACCCACTTTTTAGCGGCCGCCCGAAGCTGCTGAAAACTAATTTTCAGCTTAAAACTTTTTGTTTTTCACTTTTTAAATTCTTCAGAAAAATTTTTTGTTTGAAAAAGGGATTTTCATTTTTACCTTAAAAACATTTACTAATTATTTTTCACTAAAGGTTTAGGTGTATTTGTATCTAACCTTGCCCCCACTGCACTTTTGGAAAGACCTCCCTCCCACTTTCAAAACTCTTAAACTGTGTCAGTGAATGTGTATATAACGCATCATTTACGTAAACTTCGGTAATATTGAGAGTAGAAATTATTTCAATTTTTGATTTTGTTTTTTCTTTCATTTCAGTCGTCTGACTCCCGTAGTAAGGAGAAGGAAGTGAAGCAGGAGCGACCGGCTTCCGGCAGCGGCAGTAGATCCAAACGATCTCGATCACGTGATCGGGATCGGGGGGACCGATCTCCCAAAAAGTCACGTGACTCGAAAGGTGATCGTGCTGAGCGCAGTCGACGCAGTCGAACTCGAAGTCGTAGTCGAGACCGGGACAGGGGCGGTCGCAAAGCCCAGTCTGGAAAGGATAAGTAAGCCTGGGCATTTTGTGATACACTTATTTTGGGTACCGCTTGCAGTGCTCTTGTAAAAGGAATAATTGATGTAAAGTTGAGTTTACAAACGTTTAAAACCGTTTTGCTACTATGGATGGGTTTTGTGTCTCGATAGCCATGGCTGGTTATGGTTTACGTGGGATGGACAAAGTATGGAAAGTATTGTTCTCCAAGTATGTAGATGGTGGGTTGAATTTTTGTTCGTTTGGGAATTCATATGCGTAGATAGCAGAAAGTTCAACATAAACTGTTTTCTTTTTAATGTAACTTCAGGGCTAGATATCGGCTCCGTTAGAGCTTGTCTCGCCTCACTATCCTTTTGCATTTTGCTATCGTAAATATTCATTGTAAAAAAAATTAATATTTACTATTCTTTTCAAGAAAATAAAGAAATTGGTTTATTGTTTGGGGGATTGGAAACTTTTAACCTTTTGTTGCTGTCTAGAAATGATAAAGACAAGTATGCCAAGGAGGAGATGGAGGAACCCTTGAAAGGAAAAAGTGGCAAATCTGAAGTGAGTGCTGATTTTGTCTGTCTGTATTTAGCAAGATTCGTTTTTCGAATTTTTTTGGTGACAGGCAAATGAGAAATGGAAATTCCGCTATGGTAGCGGTAAAGCCCGAAAGCTTTCTCTCTTCACGGGAGTCTCTCGGCTGTGGATGAAGTGTTTCCAAGTTTAGACCAATACTGATCTATCGATTGAATCAAACTTTTGTTGATGTTGTTTTCAGAATTGAGTACAAACGTTTCGCCACGCAGCGCAACCAAGAGTACATAACTGATAAGAGTGTGACAAGCGACGTTTTTCGCCAGCCAAATCTGTGCAGGCGTCCTTGCTAGCTCGAGTTCAGCATAACCGGCCTAGAACCGGCCTAGTCGATTGACGTACAACTGTTGGGTTCAGTTGAGTATTAAAACATTCCTATACTTTATTATCCTAATCAGTGCGTGCGCTCCTAAATTGACAGTTTTTTGTATTTTCAGCCTTCTGCTAACGGGAAGCAAGCAGCGGGTATGATGTAGTAATTTCGGTTGTTAGACTGCTAGTGTAGGCTAGAAACATAGTATTGAATGTGTTGTGTGGGTGTAAGAAAAGGGTACAGGTTTTTTACTCTGTTTTCACTGACGCTGTCTCGTACATATCTAAAAGTGAAAGATTTTATTTCATGTCAAGGTTGATCGAAAATAGGTTGATCATAGGTGTATTGTGTATTTTCTAAATTCAGTGATTGCTTTCGTCTTTATGGTTGGCACTTTTCTTCGCCCCTTTGCGTGATTACTTGCTGGGTTTTCTCGTCCTATCTAGTAAAATTAGTAGAATTGCAAGGAAATAAAAATGAATACTAAAAATGGTCATTTATTCAATTTATGTGCCCTTATATTGGTTTCCGCTTGTACAGAACAAGCATGAGCTGTTTTTAACTAATTTCAAATTTAAAACATGTAGCTCTCCTTGGCGGCAAAAAGTCGTGAAACGTGTCACGTCACAAGGCATCTATTTTTACCTCATGATGATCCTACATATTTTGTACCTATCCGTATTAACATAACATTATTTATGTAGTTGATTGTATTCGGGAGTGATTCTTTTCTAACTTTCTGGGCTTATTCTAAGGAATTTTTCTTGTGTGGGTTCTTTAGAGGGCCCTTTTTGGGGGCCAAAATTTTAAAAATTTTTTTAAAAACTTGCTAAAAATTGCACTATTTTTGTAGTAATCGCCAAAAAATAGGCGGATTTAGTGCTTAAACATGCAAAAAGTGACTAAAAATCTCCGGCGAAGCCGGAAAAGTTTTGAAAATTTCGCCTTCTGAGCGATTTTCTCAGGGCAAAATTTGGTACCAAAAGGGGCGCCCACTTGTCTTGGGGGGGGCGATTTTGGGGAAAGGTATTTTTGGGGAGGGGACCTCCCCGTAGAATAAGCCCAGGCTTCGTTTAACCTTTTCATTTTTCTTATTTTTACAGACAGTGCAGCAGCTTCTTCCAAGGGTAGCAGTGGTAAAAGAAAGGCAATTGATGTGGAGGACGTGGACGATGGTAATGATGACAGTGCGGAGGTTGGGGATGAGAAAAAGCTAAGCTTTAAGGTAAAGTCTATGGACGAGCTGGAGCTGGAAAGGAAGAAAAAGAAGATGACAGAAATTATGGAACGAGTGGAAATGTTTCGAAAACAGCAGGACGGCAGTCTGCAGCAACCCCCGTCAGCTAGTATGGACCTCCCAGTACCCCCGATACCGCCCGCAGGGGCCCCTCCGGTTTCCTTTGTCCACACTGGAGGCATTCCGCCGCAAATGCCACCGATGAATGCCGGGGTTCCCCCTATGGGTGGCTTTGGCGGCCCCCTACCACCTAACATTGGGCCCCCTCCTTTTCCACCCTTTGGTCCGCCGCCCCCCATGTCCTATCCCAACGCTCCACCGCATTCCTTTGGCATGATGCCGCCCAATTTTGGTCCGCCTGGGGGTTTTGGAGGACCGCCGCCTCCAAATTTTAATCCTCCCGGGTGGTAATAAATTTTGCTGTCTGAGGTGTCCTCTTGATTCAAAGCGTTCGTGTGAGGAGATGAGTTGTTAACATGTTGTTGGCTTGTATATGTATTTATCAGTAATCTATATATGCTAGGAAAGCTGTCTGTTTGTCTGTATTGATGCAGCTTCACTTTGGCATCGGAACTCAGAATTAGTATGATAATTTGATCGTTTTGCAGAAGTAAACATTTATTTAATTTTTTGTTTTGATGCAGTTGCTATGGTTCATTTCATTGTCATCGTTTTCTTTTGTAAAATGTTTCGGAGAGTTCACGCTATAATTCTGCACATTGCAATTTATTTTGTGATAAAAGAAGAAATGTGAAGTTATGTGCTACTTACTGCTTGTTGCAAAAACATCATGTTTTAGTCTGTTGAAGTTTGGTGTCTGTGTTGATTACTGATGTTTTTCCTTTTACTGTTTTTCCTGTGTTAGATGGTCTGTTGCATTCTATCTCTACGTGTATAATTAAAACTGTTGCTCTCTATTCCTTAGTTGGCTAGGTTGATTGTTAAGCCTCAGATTGGTTGGGTACAGAGATGAGAGATTCCAGCAAATCCGTCGCAAAGTTAGCTGAGGGTTTTGTAAGTCTTGTTAGTTGAGCTCATGCCGGGCATCGTTTTGGGAAATTGGTTTGACGCAGAGAAAACTACAAGAATCTCGTTACAGCTGTCTCCTTTCGACAGTGTAGTTCAGTTCAGACTAATACCGACTACATTTCGGTGTCGTCTTTCCAGAGCATTCCACGTTTCAATTAGAATTGGACGAAGTTAGCAAAGTTATATGGATATTTAGAAGGTGACCAAACTTAAGGAAAATACTTAACCTGAGTCTAGAAGGTGGGTTTAAGTTTAATGGTTACACTAGCAAAGACTAATGCTGCTTGATTCATATGTTTTGCAAAATTGCGTCATTGACTATGAAAGATCCTTTATTATCTACCCTTTCTTGAATAAGATATAAATAAAATGCATTATTTCTGTTACTAGAATTTTAGAGTATATATTTACTACATCTCTGTGTCATCTCCAGCGTCAGTGACGCTCTGAACAAAACTTGAAAAGCTGGACTTCGCGGTGCCTCCACTGTCGATGGGCGAGCGGCTCGGACTTCTCTCATCCAGGCCCTGCGGTCGAACCAGCTTCACGCTGCTCGGTCTTCCGGGAAGTACCGAAGGCGACCGCTTCCCTTCGTTTCCGGTACTCGGTGTCGTTCCCGAAACCGAAAGATAGGCGGTGGGTGAGCGGGTCGGCGAACTGGATCTGACATTCAGGCTCTGCTGTTTTCCCCGGTTTCTCAGCATCCAAGACTTTCCGGTCGGTGTTGGCAGTTTGCCAGTTTGCGGGGACGGCGAAGTCGTAAGGCTGTGGACGCTGAACGGCTTTCCCTTGACGGATCTCGCAGTGGCCGTGGGCTGCGTCTTTGGTTCCGGGGATTTCGTACGAACGGATCGGCTTTTGGGTGGGACGGTGTCATCCGAAGATCGATGCGACGCGCGACGCTGCTCCTTCTGTGAGACGGACGGCATGCGGGAATCCAACAGGTCCTTGACGTTCGTGACTTCCGGATTCTGGAGAAATCGCATCAGCAGGAACTTTCGTCGACCTCGGAGTCCCAGTTTGTTGATAATCTCTCTGCGGACGTGCTCGGGAACAATTTCTTCCTCCTTAGCTTCTTCTTTGACAAACTGTTTCTTCACCTTCAATATCAGGGGATAGATGACGAACATTATCAGAAGATCGATTATTTCGAACACTGCGATGACTGATATGCTGGCGTAGAGACCAACGGCGCCGCCAACGTCTGCTGAAAACAAAATAATCTAAGAAAAGACTGGAAAAACGACAGCTCTTAAAACTGGAAGGTTCGATATTCAGTATGACACGGCAGCAATATAGAGACATCTCTAGTGATCACAGCATTCTTGTTGTGCTTTTCTGTCGCGTTCTTCTACTATTTAAACCATTGTAAGCTCCTGTTTTTTGAAAGTGACACAGCAGTATGTATGGGTACTAGTACTGCTCGAAGACCTTTTCCAATCAGCCCAGGGTCAGGTTCACAGTATCCTATGGCTCACAGTTTAAGTTCAAAGGAGGTCCTGATATTGTAGTACTAAGCTAGAAATACTTGGAAAAGTAGTCCAATTCTGCCTTTAAACTAGCGTTGTACTAGTTTACCAACGTTGTACTACTATGCCAGAATTTTTTGGCATTGTACTACAGTTCAGTTCAAGATGCCTAGAAAAATCTTTTGTAATATTAATGTTTAAGCTTTTGTGATCCGGTAAAAAAATAAGCTACTGTGACATGATAAAAAATGGTAAAGCAAATTATCATTTACCTAGTAATTTGGAGGTAGTATAAGCGTTTTCCTGGGATGTGGTTTTAACAAAGAAGTCTTTGAAGTATATTCTGGCCATGGCAAAGTTGTTTCTGTAATGTATAAAAGTGTCTTATCAATTAGACTTTATCAAGAGTACATAATAACTATGATCAACGTCAACGTCAACATCAACGTACCTACTACCCGAAAACTTAAAGCTTGATTGAGCCTTGTGGTCGCCGAACCCGCAACCTTTGGTTTAGGTCATCAACGTTGTCCCGAATGAGCCTGCTTAAAGCCGAGCCGAGGCCCAACAGCACCAACCTAGCTTTGAATTCGAACCCAAACTTTATAGACAAGGTGGAAATCATGTTATACCTAAAGTAGTCTTCGCTGAGCTCCATTTCCTTTAGGAACTCATCAAAGTGTATAGTTATCCGTTTGTATACTTTCTTAAAGTTTTGTCTGTCTTCTAGATAGCCGGAGACGTTTGAGATCTCCAGATACGTTTCGTTCACAGCCTTTTTGAGCAGAAAAAGCCGATCCCTGCTCAGATGAAATTCAGTTCTGAGTCGCTGAAAGAGGCTGGCTTGATCGTAGCGTCGGATCATCCAGTCTCTAATCAGCGTCTTGTTCTGATTCAGGAGCGGATTCAGCGAAGAATAGATCTCCAAGGCGTCGTCGATCTTTTTCTGAAATCAATTCTTTCTAGGGATGTTGCTGCGAACAAGTGAACAAGTATACATACACAGGTGGTATACATGTGTCGTGGTGAGAGTTTAAAGTCCGCGAGCTTGTAATCTCACGAGTGTGATTGTTAAACTGAGCTAGCGTTAGTAATCTCACTGAAATTATCAGTGAGATTATTATCTTAGTGAAGACTTTCCGTTAGATTATAAATCTCAAGAACGAATATAATCATGGGGTGATAAACCACCCCCCCCCCACCCTTGGGGGGAATGAAACCAGCCCGCCGCCTGAGCAAGTGTTGGAGCTATGAGCTAATACGACATCAGGTGAAAGCTGGCGCCTAAGCGATCCTGAAAATTTAATCGAAAAACTTTTCCTTTGAGCAAGTCACGAGTAATAGCCAGTCAGTTGAAAAAACTACAAAGATCAAAGGATTTCGTAAATCGAAAAATGTAATATCTCACGCATTTTTCAACCAAAAACGGTTGAAATTCGGTGTGTAAGACATTCGGAAATGTCTAAAGTTTCCTGAAAAATCGGGGCCGTAGTATTTACCAATTTCTCGCGACTTATGAAAGCGCTACCCTTTGAAGTCGCACGGGAAATTTCTAAATCTTTTTCCACAAAACGAAAGATCTCATTATTCCAGTTCAGAAAGAAAATTGAAGCGCTTTTGAGATATAAAAAGCAATTTCACTTTCTACATTTATTGGTCAAACTTATTTAACTCAAATTCTGTCTCTAGAATGTCTACGAAGGTTCAACTTTTTGTACTATTGCAACATCGGCTTAGGCATCTTATGTTGTTAAGAACTTACTAAAATCCGAATGTGAGTTTCAGCGCTTTGCTGCATGAATTTTTGAGCAATATGTTTGGTGCTGGCATTCGCTGAGTTTTTCTCGATCACTTTCATGTGAGCTTTCAGTTCCTTTATGATAATTTTTAGGGAATCCAGGTTCGGAACATCACGCTTCAGTTGTTCCCCAAAGTTTCTGACATAGTCTTGCACTGCCCTCATTTCAGCCAAATATTTATCGTAACTGTCATTGTAGATTTTGTGAAGGGCTTCTGCTTGCCAGGCCTGCATCGTTTTGTGGTCCTCCAAATACTTTTTACATTTTCTCAACTTTCTCAAAAGCTTCCCACCTTCCCGTTGACCCGCATCAATTAGTCGATAGAAAGTCGTCGTTGTTTCCGCATCGCAGTTCCACAGGTCGTTGCACTGTAACAACTCCTTGACTCGCTCTCGGGCATCCCATTGCAAGTCTCGATAGGTCTGATCGAACTGAGCTTGACTGCACACTTTACTGGAAATCCCCTTAAGCTTAGATCTATGCTTTTCGTGCAGTCGTTTTATCCGGTTTCGGGCCAGAGCTTCCACCTCTTGACTAGCTTCAGAAGCAAAAATTAGGAGAAAATGATCGAATTTTTCCAGATCCGAAATCAAGTTGCTGCACGGAAAATCGCCAACAGTAATTCGCTTAAGGTTGTCCAACTCCTTAGACATAAAGTCTTTGGCAACATTCTCCACATTTTTGTAGTTTACAATTCTTGACACAGCGAATTCGCAGTAGTCCTGGAGATGCAGACCGAATCGCGGAAGAAGGAAGAGTTCATGTTCTTGAAACCAGGAAAAAGAAGCCAAAGACTGAAACGTTGCGGGAATCGAAGCCAGGGCTGTTCGGGCCGGTATATTAACGACAGTACTGTTGATGGCATCTACCATAGACTTATCTCGGAAAAATGCCGTATACAAACGAACATCCTCCATAATGTTTTCAATAACACTTACAGAGTCTGTATACAGATAGGTAAGATTATACAGATCATCGGTCGTAGAGGAAGTATCGGCCACACTTAGAGTGTATCTCAGGTTGGCGCCGATATTTTGGTCCTTCAGCCTGTTCACCTCAGCCTCCAAAAGACGCAGGTGTTTCACAATTGCTGCAGCCCTGGCGATAATTTCCTGATAGAGTCGGATTGAGCGCTCCTTTCGATCTGCCACGAAGACTTCCCGATAGTTTAGGGCAAACTCTAGATGGCGCTGAATTGAGTCGATGTCAACCCTGGACTTGACGTGACCCTCAAAGTGACGCCAGGCAAACGGGGAGGCAAAGATCTGGTATTCGTAGTATTTGGCCGTACAAGGACTGTAGCACTCGGACAGAAGGATGTCCCACATTTTACCTAAAAACGACAGATGGTGTCTGTAAATTTTTGGAATTGCTTTGACAAGCTTTTATCAAAGAAACCAAACATTATATATGTATATTGACATTATAATGCTAAAGGAAAACATTATGTAGCTTACTCTCGTTAGTACATAGTACAGATATTACTTAATCACAAACGAAACTGTTACTGTATTATCGCACTCACCTACTAAAGGCTGAATGCATCGTAGTGTTTCATAAAGGTTACAAGGACTTAAACCTGGAATGAAAGTATCCAACATACAACAAACCGCTAGGTACAACCGCTATGTTACACGAACTGTATCCCATTTTTTAAGTCCAGATATAAACCTATAACTACAAAACATGGTAGACTTGTCAATCAATAAATTCCCGCAAGCTAGATGCGACTCTGCCTATGTTGGTGCATGTCGCAAAGCGTGAAGTCGGGGGGGGGGGGTGGAATTCAACCAAAGTCAGTAGCGATTTTCCACTTCTTACTACTAGCGCAGCAGGACACATTTCTGCCTGCTCAATGTCTAGGCGGATTTTCGTTCAAATCCGCAACATTATAATTATTAGAAGGAATAGGTGCTCTGACCAATTTTTAGGAATTTTTTGTTGGAGGCATCTTGGGGGTTGGGGAGACATTTTCGGGGGCTATTTGTTGTCTAAGTGTTTTTGCAATCACGGAAGGGGGCTATTTCGGGGGAGACGCAATTTCAGGGGAAGGTCAATATCAGGAGGGACCCTGGAAAAATACCCTGCTGCCTATTCTACCAGATCCTACGGTTGGATCAAGCTTGAAATAGTTTGTATCCAAGACCACAATACATGATATACAAGCTAGGGTATGTGCTTTTCTCTCCTGGCTTTGTGGTGTAGTGGTTGCACGCCTGACTGCAGTCAGGGAGGTCCGTGGTTCGATTCCCGGCGATGGCAAATCTTTACAGTATAGCCGGATTTACCAGAAGCATTGTTAACGGCCAGAAACTCCTCAGTGGCCGGAAAACAGTGACAGGAGGAGATCATGTGGTCCACCAGTGACTGCGAGAAACAGTCGTAGACGCTGCGATCTCCCAGCCTTTCAGAGATTGCATTGCAAGATCCACCTTCTTTCAGATGAAACTAAAACAGTACAACTACAACGCTCACCTGACATGATTAAATGAGTTTGAATGATTATATTTATTCACAAAAACAACCAAACAATGTAACTGGCATTTAAATAGATTTTTAAAGAACCTCGACGATATTATATGAGTGATTATGTCAAACTGTGACTGAGACATTCAGGTTCAAAGTTAGAGTTGACTAACGTGACTTATTTTTGAGAACATATGAGGATATTCTATACAAATATATGTTGCAAAATATCTTGCCGATTATGATTAATCGCCGAGCAGTCTTGCAGATCATGAATCGGCAAAAGGCGTTGCCGATAATGAATAATCAGCTGTTTTGAATATTCAGCATATAATAGAATCTCAGAAAGATACAAGGAAGCAAAAAGTGATCAGTGGTAGATTTCTCGGGGCTTGGAGGAATCTTGTGGAGGTCCCCAAAATTGGAAGAGAAAACCAAGCCTTTAATTGTTCTCCCGCTCAGATGTTGGTCTGTACTTAGGAGAGGTAGAAAGGTCAAACGTAAAAGTCAACAGTGTCAACAACAGTCAACGGTCAAAGCGCCATAAAAAAGACCTCTAATTTGAGCACGGTGGTACTACCTGAGAAGATGGGGAACCAATTTGGCAAACAAGATGAGGAAGAAAGTGGAAAATTATTAGTTAGTGGGGAGTACGTTCGGAGTAAGCCCGAAGTATACTCGGTGTTACGTCTTGGTCTGGAGTGTCTCAGAGATTATAAATTATAACAGATAGAAAGCTAAGAAAAGTTAGGAAAGGAAAAGACCAAATCCCGTAAAATATTAGAAACGTACTAAGCTAGAACTAAAAAAGTGAGTGACGCGAAGCTTCGGTGGGTATGGGGTACAGGGAGTATAGGCGTACCGGGAGTACAGGGGGTGCAGGGGGTACTAGGAGTACAGGGGGTACAGGGGTACTGGGGATGCAGGGTGTATAATCAAGCGGACTAGGATGTGGCAGGTGTACGTGCCGAACAGGTAGTAGGGTTACGTCAAGGAAGGACAGGGATACTGGCAGTAGGAAAGTTGCTCCAAAAGCTCCTTACTCCAATGGGATGCGAAACGACCGCACTATACTACTTGTGTACCCTTTGGGTCAGTGTGCATCAAGGTCAATTTTCCTAAGGGCCACTTTTGGCCCAGTTTCCCAGAAATCGGCATAAAATTCATTATCTGGCAAACACAAACTGGGCTAAAAGTTCATTAGTTTTCATCTATATTTTAATTTAATTTTAAATCTGAATTAAAGTTCTAAAATTGTCAATCTAAATTACTTAGCTAATATTAATTGTTTTATTGTTTTATTGACCTTTTAGCAATTTATGCTTAAGGCCATGTTGTGTCTCAGCTCGTTTCTTGGAACGGCTGAACTTTGGAATTCATTGTAATTGTTTGGGTTTTGCGATCGGAATTAAAAGTTAGTTAGCTCTAAGTTGCACTGCAACAAACTTTTGAGAAGCAGTTTTAGAATTTAACATATTGTAAATTTTAATTTTAAAATAAAACAACAAACGGTTTGTGTTCTTTAGAAAACTAATTTACACGTTTTGAATGGGTCACACAATTTTGAAAAATTCAGACGTTTTGTCAGTAGACGTTTTGTCGTTAGACGTTTCGTCGATAGACGTTATGAACGTTAGCCGTTTTGACTTTAGACTTTTTAAATGGACACCGTACGACAAGTGGAAAGGTCAACAAACGTAAAGGTCAACGGTTTGGGGCCCCCATCAGATTCTCTACTGCAAAGTTAGTACAAAATATTGAATTTGTGAAGTTATTCAGATTCACGTGTTCATGTTCCACAGTGTTCTAATATTTGACACGTAATTATACAATTAAAGTGGATTGAAAGTGCAAGTATAATAAAAAATAAGTAGATAAAATTAATTTAAATAATCATGTTCCTAGTTGATTGCAACAAAATTCGAATGTATTTGGACCTATTAAAAATTGTATAGAAAATCGTTTTTAATTTAAATTAATTGTTACAAAAGGCTAAAAACTTAAAACTAAAATTAAACTATATAAGCAATTTGCACAATTTTGTTTAATAAAACGAGTTAAATATTAAATGCATTATGGTGGAGCTATAACTTTTTTAATTGTAACATTATTATACCCATAACATGAAACGTTAGACCATTGCTCTAACTTTTAAGTTGGTGTTATGTTTCAAAATTTTGTACCAACTTTGCAGTTTGGAATCCGATGAGGCCCCAAACAGTTGACTTTTACGTTTAACTTCATCCGCTCTCAACATCTCAGCAGGAGAGCAATTAAAGGATTAGTTTTCTCTTCAAATAATGGGTCCCCCCACAAGATTCCTACAAGCCCTGACTCTATTTTAAGATTTCGCATAAATTGGTCGGAACCTTACTCGAACATCAGAAAGAATCACTTCTGATACCGATCCAAGTTCCAGATAAGCTTCCTTGTTGTAGATGAAAACTCCATCGTTAACGGAAAAGAAAATCTGGAAAATTACTTAACTGCATTACATTAAAATAACGCGGACAAATTTCAAAGCAATATAATAAACACAGCTAAATATGTAAGCAAAGCTCTGCAGTGTGTTGTTGGCCGGCTGAAATTTTATCAATCCATTTTCAGAAGCGGCCAGCCACCGGAAACCCAGCTTTCGCCGATCAAGTTCCATTTTCTATTCAACTTTTCGTTAGTTCACTTTGAGCTAAGTGGTCAGTAAGCTTTTATGGCGCAATGAAAACCTGACTTTTAAAGTCGAATTCAGATTCGTATTCCATGAACCAGGAAACTGCTATATATATAGCCTTTCAGCAGAATTGAGCAATTTTTTTTTGCTCCAACGGTGCATCAATGACAGGTTTACACATCAAAGCACATTCACAAATCTTGCTCAAAGCAATTTTCCATAACACAAAGACAATGACGAACTCTAATTCCTTCGGTTATATAAGGACCGGAACCGGCATCATAGAAGGCTCCATTCAAGAGTAGCTCCAGACTGTGTTTTCTACCTAGAAGACAATGTTTGCTCATTTTGGGACAGGTTAGGTTACAAATTCTTAAGGCACAATGAAACTTAGACTCAACTATTCCAAAATCGGACTTCGCGTTATCATAATGCTTTTATCCATCCATCCTTCTGAAATATGGAGACTACGAAAAAACACTAGCCTATGGACTTAGATTACAAACTAGTAATTCATTAGAGCAACCCGATTATAACAAATATATCCGTAATTAGCGCATACCTATAGCTAACACAGTGTTATTAAAGGGGAACATAGAATAACACATTCCCAGAGGTGTAAACGTGACCTTTATTTCCATTGTTTCAGAGCAGTCTACTTCCATGTAAGCACAACTGTAGATAAAGAAAAATAAGTAATTAATTAGCAACGATTACACACTCCTAGACCAATTAAGTTTCCGATAGGTACAAAAGCAACTGTCTTCATAGCTTAGAGTACGAAATGTGTTGTGATGTTTTTGTATGCAATCTGTAAAGCCGTTGAGTTGAGTCCAATTCCTGTTGCAGAAAATTTTATCATAACATAGAACACATTTTCTGTTTATTTCTTAGACTGACCATGACTTTCAGAAATCAAACTTAAATAAGCATTGGCATTTATATGTACATAAATTTATAAATAATTCTTTGGTGCATTTTATATTTGTAATATAAATATATTTACATAATGCAAAGGTTTGTTGCGAGAGAAGCTTAAAATATAGTCAACAGCAAAACTGGACAAATCTGTTGTGAAAGTAAGATTAGGGACGCTCAATGGCACGTATTTACTTCACCTAAAGGTTACTGCGGTGCTCTCTGCAAACTTGGCACAACTTTCTTGTTTTTCACTTTGAAAGTGAACGGTTAGCTTACTGTGCAAACAGTAGATGCTGTGGATTGCTTATTTTCTTAACCGTAGCAAGACCGTTTTTGTACAGCTCAAAAAGGTGTTTCCAGTGATCCAAAGCTGTAACGTTCAACTCCTGTGAACCGTCGTACATTTCGCTCAAGGCTCGGTGAATCCGTTGGTCATATGGTGTAGAGGATCTTCTGAAAGGAGAAATTAAATAGTTTCATTGTTGAATTGTTACCTATTATAAAGATTCTCCCTGTTCCACAACATGTGTGTGCACATTCAATTAAAGTAGCAAACACACAAAAAAGCAAAACAGCATACATACAGTACGTAATAGATTGAACTGCAAGCAAGCTAACGGCTGACTCTCCCAAACGCATGTCCAGTAAACTCACAGAAATATATAGTGGGGTGGCACCAAAATATTTAACCTCAAAAATTCCTGAAACGTTCGTGGAATGTTCAGGAATACACAGTATTTCTGAACGTTCAATACTCACTCCCTCTGCTATTAGGTAAAGGATTGAGGAGGGCCGTCAGCGGCGCCTAACCGTAGGAGTTGATAATAAAGAGCACCAGCTGTCACACTTATATATATATATATATATATATATATATATATATATATATATATATATATATATATATATATATATATATATATGTATTATGTATTATGTATATACTCCTGATTTTAGGGTGTGATAAACGTACAGAAAGGGAACAGTGCTGCAGATGGTGATTTTGGGAAATTCAAGGAAATCGTGTTTCTCTCGTTTCACAATCATCCTGTGTGGATTGTTCACGTATCCTTGATAGAGAACCCACATATGATAAGCAGTCATCCCCAGAAAGAAGAACATAATGAGTGCCCAAAACACCGGACTGAAA
>JASAND010002326.1:0-103235 GCA_030248195.1 Trissonchulus latispiculum
TAGAAAATTAAACAAATATGGACAATTATAATGTGAAACAGTGGAGAAAATTATTGTGCCTGAAAGAGAAAATAGAATTAGGACAATTACACAAACAGGAGATTGAGGTGATAAAAATACAGAAAATACCAGGTATAGGAGAAACCAAGTACAAATAAAATGAAATGATAAAATATAGGTACCTACGATTTTATTATAAAACTAACTCAAATCCCCAAAAATGTCCCTAGACTAACTCACTATATGGACCCCACTAAACACGTACACCACTCACACAATGTATTACGTACGTACGTCACAAACACACCTTAGCCCTACGAAAAATTATACGTATAGTAACAGAGAAAAGGATACAGAGCCGTAAGGCTGTAAAAGTTGACAACAACAGGACCCAGAGAAAAATCAATAGTGGCACGTAGATAGGCACACAGGAAAAAGACCAAGTAATTGGTCAAGGTAGTTGTAGAAAAGACCAATAGGTAGGAGTTCCAGATCACAGGAGGAGTTCGCGTAAGCGATAGGGAATTTTACCTGTAAAGGTAAAATTTTCTTCACCAGGTACAGGGAAAAAAGTTCCCAAAAACTTACACTAACCAAAAACTGGGCGGAGGACCAGCTTCGACCAGTTTTCCACCTGGCAGACTAATTTAGCGCAAATGTGATTCTCCAATTGGCTACCCGACTAGTAATTGTCGGAGGATCTGTTGCTCAATAGATAACGGACCTGGCTGTCAGGAACCAGGACGGGGAAGCCTCGCCAAACTATAAAGTTATACAAACACAAATAATAATCCTACCTGCCTAGTCTAACAACTAACCCTAACCTACCAAAATAACAAGGCCGTTATATAAATGATTTAATAAACGTACGTACATACAGTAGGCGTAAGCCCTGACAGACAGTCAACCCCAGACAAACAATACACACACAACAATACAAACAAACCTTAGGGTTGAATGAACCCAGTACAGTGTACACCCCAGGGGGAGACAGCGTAGGTGTAGAGGAAACACCGGAGCGTATGACCCAAACGAAAGGAGATGTTATTCGGGCGACCGACGAGCGATTATACCGACTGGAGTTGGGAAAGAAACTAACACAACTGATGTGTTGGGGAGTTTTCAAGGGAGACCCCCAAAGTAGGCGGGGCTTAGAAAACCCACCCCCCAACCAGAAGTTGACACGCACAAACCACGCCCCCAAGTTTGATCACCTACCCAATAGTTACAACCCACCTAACAACACCTCCCCGACCAACAAATAGAATGATGACGATAGCTAAAGCCAAGCAGTAGCTAAGGCCGAAAAAGTATTAGGTGTGTAACAACAAGATGACAATACATAAATGAATGATTTACATACTATCTCTACACCTATTCCAGCCTCTTACCACTTAATGATGCTGTAATGACGTTTCAATGGCAAAGTTTCAAAGGAGCTTATCATTCGCAACAACATGGTTCACGTCTTGGCACACTTAAGGGGGGTCGCTTTTTGGCCGATTTTTCGACCATCTCCGATTTTGCTCATTTTCACATATTTTGTAGTCCCAATGGGTTCTCAAAACAAGACAAGAGCGTTTTGCGAAATATTGCTTCTATGGTTCTGTACATGCCCTCAAAGGTGACCTCAATATGTGTTAAACATAGGAAAATGAAAAAGTTACCCTAAAAAGATTGTGGGTAAAACTTTTTCGCTGTATAAGAGCCAGAGCTCTGAAACCTTTTCAGAACCATTAGGGACCTATTGTAGAGTACAGCTATCTCTTCTGATGCGATTCTGCAGAGTATTGGACTTCTGGCGAATTTTTAAAGTCAATATTTTGGAAAATCGGCGATTTTTGGACCATGAAAAACAGGACCTACGGTACTCTTTTGTTTGTTCTGAACGATTGGCAAAAGCTACAGAAACTGCCAATAAATAGCTGCATTGTAGCATAAACCACGTCTCAGGAAAGTACTCGCATGTTTCTATCATCTACAGTAAGCTCAAAAAACTTGCCACAAAAACAGCAAATTTTGCTAAAAATGGCCATTTTTCATAATTTTCACATTCTTTTGATAATTTTTCACTCATTATGTGGTAAAAATCACCAAACTTGGCAGATTAATTAATATGTCCATGTCTGTCACATAATGTGACCAAAACAAATGCGTCAATATTAAACATGACTGCTGTGGCGTCACCTTTGATCTTTATAGGTGAAAAATGCCAATTTTAAAATTTTTCCAAATGTAGACAAATTGGGAATCAATCGATAGCTAATGGAACGAGGAGCAACGTTTCTCATAAAACCATGGGTCTAAAATGTTGTCTGTGCAAGACAAAACGTGTTAAAGTTATACTAGGCAGTCCTAGGTCAGTGCATCACTCAGGCATGCATTATGAACGCCTGGATAGCTGGCCTTGAGCCACGTCTGCACTGACCTTGCAGGGCTCATCACCGGAATTTTCAAGTGTTCCGGCTTTGAACCTGAATAACTCTGTCACAGTTTGATTTCGAACGCTAATATTCTAAGTTATTTTTGAGAACATATGGCTGGCTTATTTTTAGGCCAAAATTTATGGGGGGCGATATGGGGGGGCTCAAAGTTGCCCATCGATGCAAAAGGGCTCACTAAAAGAGGGGGGCATATTTTTGGAAAAAAATTGCAAATTATTACGTTTTTCTGTGTAAAAATTGTCAAAAAACGCTAAAACATGACTAATTTTAGGTGTTTTTCGCTAAAATAGCGAAAATTTCGTTAAAATTCCGGCGAAGCCGGAAAAATGTTTGAAAATTTAGGGTAAAAACGGTGAAATCTGGCAATTTTTTGGGTTATGGGGGAGGTCAAAATTTATGGGGGGCTTTTATGGGGGGGAACCTCGAATGGGGGGGGAGGTTGCCGAGTGGGGGCCCCCACCCCCCCAGTAAAAATAAGCCAGTATGGGGGCATATTATGTGTGAAAATGAGCGAAATCCGTGACTATCGATTTTTGACAAAAGTGACCCCCCTTAATAGTCAATTTCCCAAATTTTGTACATTAAAATTCCGCCAATGGTTAGAGTTGTCGGCTGGCCGGTGTCAGAGCCAGCAGTCCGGTCTGCTGAGCTTCTGAACCAAGCCAGTATGTGATTTTATCGTTATACATAAAACCTGGGCCAGTTCCATAAAAGTTTGCGAGTAGAAGACTCATGCTAGTTGTCGAGTCTAGCACCTCAAGTGTACCATAAAACCCTCGCAGTCGAGTAGCTACTAGCACTCGACTTGCGAGTTTAGCTTCACAAGTTTGAACACTTAGTAGACTAATCGGGTTCCATAAAGAAGAATAGAGAAGTGATGCTTAAAGTTTGATATCTTTTTCATTTTTTATCAAAATAAACTCAAAATCAAGAGACGCACGTTTTTGAATCTTTTTCCGAATGTCTGCAATTTTTACAAAGTTTCATTGAGATATGAATTTTATGCGATTTTTTACATGATTATGGTTATTTTTTGGGGAACTCGCACTCGCAATGTTAGCCCTCTCACTAGCACTGCTAGTTTGTCGAGTCGCCGCACTCGCTTAGCTAATTTCGTCGAGTCAAGCGAAAAGTTTTATGGTACACACGACTCGATGACTAGCACTAGCATTGCGAGTTCTCGCATGCTAGTACCAGCATGCGAGCCAAAGTTTTATGGAACCGGCCCCTGGAGTAACGGTATGCGTCATTTAATGCTAAACAATTTGCATAATGCACCAAAAATAGGACAAAAGGGTACTGGCCGGCCTGCTTTGACCGGCCGACCGGCCTGTTCGACACGACTGGCCAACCTGTTTGTATTGGGTTTGCCGGCCGAGCCAAAAACCGCCCGGCCAACAACAACGGCCACCTAGCCGGCTAGTACCTGAACCTGAAAGCGGTATTTACTCAGCATTGGAGTAATAGCGGCATTATATACTTCCATTCTGTTCATACCTATTTCTGTTATATACACAGCGCTAATTTCTTCTGCCACAAATTTTCAGAATACACCTTTATGCTTAATGTCCAGAAAATTTGGTAACAAGAAAATAGGTTGGAACAAGATTTTTTACCAAAAGTGGCATAATCGTAATTATTTATAATTTCAGTGGTTCAAGCGTATGAGATCCTGGGCCTATCTTAATGATGTTTCAGGCACTGAAACGGAAACTGAAACTAGGTTTTAGTTTGTGCACCTTTGCATGCAACTTTTTCATCTGTTTATATCGTATGTAATATATTGCAAGGATGTAGTCTGTTGGTTGGCAATAAATAGCATAGCATAGTATAGCACGAATATGGGTTATTTCGTACAAACGTTACAAAATAATGCGTTTTTCAAATATCTCAATTTTTTCGCTAACAACTAGCCGGAAAGTAGCCTGATTTCACGTTGTTCGCTTAAACTTAGATCCCGGATTTCACGTTAAAAAATAACAGATCCCTGTGCTTTCCGGAAAGTACGTATTCCGAATAACGAACTTTCCGGAATGTTCGTTACTACATCAAAGGAAATATGCCGCCATTGACGTTTGTCGGCATATTTAATTTAATTGTCGGCATATTTCCTAGTGTATCCATGTGTTAAACGTACTTTCCGGAATGTAAGTTACTCAAGGCAAGGTAACTTAAGGTGGTGATTCCTTTTGGACACAAATTGTTGGTTGGCGGCGCAAATCAGGATGAAATTTGGCAAAACTTTCACTTTCACTTGGCAATACATTCTTTTAGCGTTCTAACACCCTCCGCACAATCCCGATTCAAAATTCGAGATTTCCGATCAGGGCGGTTTTTCCCAATTTCTGGACGTTTGGCGGCAGCTATACAGTTATGACTATATTCATTTGAAAGATCTCGTTGAGCTTCACATTTTTGCTTTTTAAAGCAACATTCTATCTTTTCTCTAGCGTGCGAGTGCGATAAAGCCGATTTTCTTGTTTTGGCGTCGAAAACTTGTCATTTTTGCAAAACTCAAATAATCCATCATTTCTTGAACTACACAAGCCGGAAAATCAAACTAAGGGAGTCGAACTGAAGGTCTCACAGGGGCAAATTATCCGATGGATGATCGTCTTCCAACAGCTATCCCGTAGGCTGCTATCATGAAAAACGTAGTTTTTGCAAAAAAACACGACCAATTTTTTCCAAAGATTGTGGAGCATTCACCATGCAAGTTGGAGGACTGCTAAACAAATGTGTTCTGCACAAATATGCACAGGGACGATTTTTAGTTGCCCCGATTGCTGCTTTCTAGCTAAAGTAATCGCTTGACAAATTTGGAAAAAGTAGGCAAAATACAGGTTACGCACACATTTCAGCTTATTCTCTATAACGAAGAGCGATTTCACAATAACTAAAAAATCGTCCCCAGCTATTTGATGGAGGTATCGAATGATATAACCGATGTCTCGCGAAAAAATTTACTTGAGTCTGCAAAAAATTTGGAAAATTATACTTCTTCTAAAATGTGTTAAAAATATTTTAAGCAACATTAGTTTCGTGGCATGCATTAAAAAGAGATCATATCAAGGTACATTTTGATATAAAAATGGCTTCTTAACTCCAAGTAATGGACGAGTAATAATGGTGAAACTTTTGTGACCAAAGGGAATCACCACATTAAGTAATAATTAGTAAAATTTGTACGAAATAACATATTTTCGTGCTATGCTATGCTATGCTATTATTGCCAAATAAATGATTACATCCTTGCAATACATTATATACGATATAAAGAGATGAAAAAGTTGCACGCAAAGATGCACAACCTGAAATCTAGTTTCAGTTTTCGTTTCAGTACGTGAAACTAGGATCATAACCTTGAACCACTGAAATTATAAATCATTACATTAGGTATAGATGTAGATAATTATAGATTTTTGTTAGTTGGCCCGAAAAACATATTTCAAGCCGAAACAGATTGATTTTTGGTTTTTGTGAAAAAACTAAAAATCAAAAGCGCAGGAAACGACCGCTTGATTTGATTTTTGTTTTTTGAATTTTTGAACATATCAGACGAACAAATAATCCACGGCCATGAAAACCTGAGAAGCTGGTTCTGAACTGAAATTGAAATGTTTAACTGACAATTTTGGAGATACGTAGCCAGTGGAGGCCTGCATTACGGCGGCATTACGCGGGCCAGGCCGAGCGGGCCGACGGCCAAAGTTTACGGGCCGGGCCGGGCCGGGCCGCGGGCCGAAGCTCACGGGCCGGGCCACGGGCCGAGTTTCCGGCCTGCTCCCATTATTTTTGCGATATTTTACTAAAGCATGATAACTGAAATGTTTAGTTTGAAAAATTTTTTGTGCTTCTTGATCATGTTTCATATGTACATATTGACATTGCTATTCAGGAATAAGCATCCGCATTTTCATTTCATAAATGTTACTGTGTATTTTACTTAAAGTAAATAGTCGATTAAATTGTTAAATAATGCTCGATAGCCTTCGAATCTTAACGTTATCTTTTTACATTTACATTTATAACAAGTATGCTTATGCTCGTTTCTTGATTCCGAAAAGGTACTCAAAAGTTATCATTTCAGATGTTGTCCAGCATAGCTCTGTGGATGTGGTTCAAAACATGCGGAAAACAAACTTAAACAAATTTAAACTCTTAATAGCAAAAGTTGGTGCTCAAAATTGATGTCAAATCTCTCAATTCATTGACGCAATATTTGCGATTATACAACATAGAATCTTCAAACTGAATTTTAATAATAAATTTGAAATTTTTTGTAATTTTGCACTTTCTGAAAAAATGAAAAATTTCGCGGGCCGGGCCGGGCGGGCCGAAAAATTTGACGGGCCGGGCCGAGCGGGCCGAAACCTTTCACGGGCGGGGCCGGGCGGGCCGAGAAAAGTTTTTCACGGGCCGGGCCGGGCCGCGAAAATTCGGCCCGTGCAAAGCTCTTAGTAGCCTGTGATAAGCCTTTAATTTCCGAATTTTCTCAGGGCTAAAGTGTCTGTGTGTGTATTGCGTAATCATTTGACTTTTCAGCTTTCCGAAAAATCAAATGATCGCGCATCGACACTAAAGGTTGAAAATGACCGCTTTTACATATTTTGGGTACCATGTTTTATTGCGAACACCTCGAGTTACGGGACTACTACAAATTGATAGAGAATTAATTTTTCTACATTTTTGATCCAGCATTAAAAGTGTTCAACTCTGCACTCAACGAAGGTTAGAATCGGGCAGAGTACAAATGTTGGCACAACTTTCATTGCAGAGAATCAACTAATTTATTTTTTGGTGCAGGACTTGATACTGAGATGGAATCAACGACAAGTTGATTTAATCTGCATAAACGTCCTCTATCACCTTCAGGAACGAACAGCCAACGCTGGATTTGTTTGAATAGAGAGCTCGAACAAAGCTTGACATTTTTCGCATTTTTATTGTGGTGAGGAAAAAAGAGCAAATGCCCAGACTGCCAACCGATACTTAACTAGCGCACAGAACAATAAATGTCGGAAATCGCCAGCAGGACCAAGCAGAGTGGCTGCGAACGTGATTGCCCACAGTATAAAAAATTTATTTTTTCGATATTTCAACCCCTACAATGTGCGGCCGAAAAATCGAAAAAAACGAAATTTCTCAGATTTGACTGAAACTGGCCCAAAACGATGCCAATGGTACCTAGTTTATGTGTGCAAAACATTAGGCTAATGCCTGTTGTCGGCGATACTAAGCCAGAGCTAGAGCGTAAATTTCGCAAAACTTAACCTATTTAGTTCAAATTTGATGTGGATGCATTTGAACAGATTTCTGATCGATCTGCACCAAATTTTTCGATCCAGCTTTTTGTTAGCTAAATATATATTAAACGTTAAGCTTACAACTTTAGCTTATTTCTAACTAACGAAAAGCTGGATCGAAAAACGGTTTTCAGATGATTCGTGTTCAGCGACCCAGAAAACCCCTATATGCAACTTTTCAGTGAAATCGGAGACAAAAATTTTTTGGTTCCCCTTGGTCCCCCTTCAGAAAGATTAAAAATTTAAAATTTTTAAAATTTAAAAATTTTGCTGCAGATCGACCAGAAATGTGTTCAAATGCATCCATACCAAATTTGAGCTAAATCGGTTAACTTTTGCGAAAGTAACGCTGATGTGTGCGTCTGCCTTAGTATCGCCCCTGTTGTCTTCTGCCTGCTACGGTGGATCAAAATTGCCGTTATTGCTGTTTTGGTTGAAAATCAATGATTTTTCGAACTTTGAATGGCCATATCTCAAAAGTGAGGCTGGGAGTTTGCTCATTTTTTGCATGGACGTTGGTAGCATATAGATGAATAATATTTGTAAAAAAATTGCGCGTTACTAAGGCATCATAAGGTCGATAGGGCAAAAAATGTGGAATTGCGCTCTGTGAGCATGGTGGCTTAAGCGAAGGCTCGATCGTTGCACGCTGCAAAATATGAAAGCTACAAAGCTCGAACTGACAGGGATACGTTGCCCATGTGTGGTGCTTGTATGGTTAAAATTTAAACTGTCTGACTCTACTCTATCGACCTGAACACAATTTTGATTGGTGGAGTCACTCGGCGACATTAGTGGTTGAGTCAAAAATCACGAATGTTGATATAACTCAGCGAGTATACGGAGTTGAGGTCTAATATTTGGAGGTTTTCCCTTTACGCTTGGTTACCACAGGCCCTGAAAGTTTGAGCCAAAGCGATTTTTGAAGGTTGTCCGAAACCGCAGGCAGCACAGTAGAATGTCTCAGAAAAGACAAGAAATGTGTGTGTGTGTGTGTGTGTGTGTGTGTGTGTGTGTGTGTGTGTGTGTGTGTGTGTGTGTGTGTGTGTGTGTGTGTGTGTGTGTGTGTGTGTGTGTGTGTGTGTGTGTGTGTGTGTGTGTGTGTGTGTGTGTGTGTGTGTGTGTGTGTGTGTGTGTGTGTGTGTGTGTGTGTGTGTGTGTGTGTGTGTGTGTGTGTGTGTGTGTGTGTGTGTGTGTGTGTGTGTGTGTGTGTGTGTGTGTGTGTGTGTGTGTGTGTGTGTGTGTGTGTGTGTGTGTGTGTGTGTGTGTGTGTGTGTGTGTGTGTGTGTGTGTGTGTGTGTGTGTGTGTGTGTGTGTGTGTGTGTGTGTGTGTGTGTGTGTGTGTGTGTGTGTGTGTGTGTGTGTGTGTGTGTGTGTGTGTGTGTGTGTGTGTGTGTGTGTGTGTGTGTGTGTGTGTGTGTGTGTGTGTGTGTGTGTGTGTGTGTGTGTGTGTGTGTGTGTGTGTGTGTGTGTGTGTGTGTGTGTGTGTGTGTGTGTGTGTGTGTGTGTGTGTGTGTGTGTGTGTGTGTGTGTGTGTGTGTGTGTGTGTGTGTGTGTGTGTGTGTGTGTGTGTGTGTGTGTGTGTGTGTGTGTGTGTGTGTGTGTGTGTGTGTGTGTGTGTGTGTGTGTGTGTGTGTGTGTGTGTGTGTGTGTGTGTGTGTGTGTGTGTGTGTGTGTGTGTGTGTGTGTGTGTGTGTGTGTGTGTGTGTGTGTGTGTGTGTGTGTGTGTGTGTGTGTGTGTGTGTGTGTGTGTGTGTGTGTGTGTGTGTGTGTGTGTGTGTGTGTGTGTGTGTGTGTGTGTGTGTGTGTGTGTGTGTGTGTGTGTGTGTGTGTGTGTGTGTGTGTGTGTGTGTGTGTGTGTGTGTGTGTGTGTGTGTGTGTGTGTGTGTGTGTGTGTGTGTGTGTGTGTGTGTGTGTGTGTGTGTGTGTGTGTGTGTGTGTGTGTGTGTGTGTGTGTGTGTGTGTGTGTGTGTGTGTGTGTGTGTGTGTGTGTGTGTGTGTGTGTGTGTGTGTGTGTGTGTGTGTGTGTGTGTGTCTGTGTGTGTGTGTGTGTGTGTGTGTGTGTGTGTGTGTGTGTGTGTGTGTGTGTGTGTGTGTGTGTGTGTGTGTGTGTGTGTGTGTGTGTGTGTGTGTGTGTGTGTGTGTGTGTGTGTGTGTGTGTGTGTGTGTGACTCGGATTCGGAGATATTCGGCCATAGTTGTTCAACTTACAAAATCGAACGAAATAGATTTCGTTCGTTTTCGTATATATTAAACTAGTAGACATCCTAAGTACTTTGGCACTTGCCGTTTTTATTCCTGCTGGAGCAGGAATGTATAAAAAGGAAATTAGTATGTTTAGTGCATTGTGAGTCATTTCTCCATTCAGAATCCCTATCTTCAACACAGGGCTAACTTAGGTCAGCTTTTTTTGCATTTGGATTATGCAAATTAGGTTTTGGATATATTTAAGCAGCAAACCTGAGAGCCTTCGCGCAGTCTTCGGCTGTCAGCAATCTATACGATTGCAGATTTTTGAGCACCAGTGTAGCTTGGGAGCTACACAAGGTGCATTAGACAATGAAATAAGGTACTAGCTTGCGCTGGACATCACAAGTTCAGGCCAATCATGGCATGGCAAGCATAGGCCTGTACTCCCTGATGACCACAGAGA
Organism: Trissonchulus latispiculum; assembly: GCA_030248195.1. Taxonomy (NCBI): domain Eukaryota; kingdom Metazoa; phylum Nematoda; class Enoplea; order Enoplida; family Ironidae; genus Trissonchulus; species Trissonchulus latispiculum. The sequence continues at coordinate 10,404 of JASAND010002326.1, forward strand.
TCATTGAGAATTGTGGAAATATTCAGCGGAGTGAAAGTAATGGAAATTTTGTGCAGGAAAACTTTGTTTCCTTTTTATTTGGAAGAACGAATATAAGTTTGTCAGCTGTACTGTTGAACCCAATTATGTTAACTGGTTGTATTGTGCTATGCTGATTAAAGTCTGGTCTGATAAGAGAGCAAAAACATTTAGTGAGATATTTCAAATGATAATAGTAGGTCGATATCAAAAGAATTAAGTTGAGATTGAGTTAAGTCAGCTGAAATTGTAAACCGAACCTGCAGCTTCTAACGCTTAAAGGACCTTCAGATCAAGACAATTTTGCAATTGAATAAAAACAGGTCTACAAAGGAATACTGCCCTTTTTGTGGCCTACTTGTTTTCAATTCCTCCTGTAGCGTTCGCAGCATGCCCTCAAAGTTGACCTATTTCTACGATTTAACAGACGGCTACAGTGCCTGACTTGACCAAACCGGCTCAAATTTGGCACACATGGTAAGTATGTATGACCCGTCTAACACAACAAATTTGAGCCATCCAACTGCCTCCGTGATTAAGATAAGTGCATCCAACTGAGAAAGTTGTCTTTCAGCTCTGCCCAAAAATTCACATTTTTGGCCAAAACTCCTTACAGATATCAAAAGCCAAAAGGACATTGCGCCATCCAAACCAAAAGGACAAAAGGCATCCTACTGTACCTCCATACCAGCCCTTGCATCATGCAAACATCAGCGACTTTTAGGGGAACTGGCACCAATATATGACCTCGAATGTAGGTCGCTACTGCTACAGACAGCGGAGTAATCGTCGATTGAGCTGCCATTGACAAGCCTAGGAGCTACCCTACAGTGTCAATTTTTGCTCATTAAAAGCATATTAAAAGCATATGGAGACACGGTATAGCGTCACTTTGGAACAGACATAACCATTTATGACTTGAATGTTGGCTGTGGTTGCTGAGAACAGCGGCATAGCGTCAACTTAATTCTAACTTCGGCTGACCAAAACCTGGCGTACAGCTTCGAAATTTTGCACATATTTTCACGATATATGCGCAAATTAGTCCTCCGACTATAGAGGCTAGCCACGCATCCACCATCGAATTTGGTGGTCAAGTAAGACTGAAGTTACGACTGTGCTAATAGATTTGTGTCAAAGATCGACTCACAATACCAAATTCAAGCCGTGTTTTCTGTAAGTTACTTATGTCTATAATTACATGCAGTGACTAGTGATGGACACCGGACATATTTTCATATCCGGATATCCGCCTATTCTGCGTGAACGGATATCCGGCTATCCACCTATTCAAAACTTAAGTTCAAGCATAGTTTTCAATTTCACAGTCAAAATTCGATATTTGAAACTTCTTCGGTTCACTGCGGTAAGCCGTCATACAGCCAAGCTACTAGATTGGTTAAAAAAACATATCCGGATATCCAGTGCCCATCACTCTGGGCTTATTCTAGTGAATTTTTCTTTGGGGGTACTCTTTGGGGGGCCATCGGGGGCGAGTCATTTGGAGGAGGGGGTTGCGAAAAGTTTCCAAAATTTCTCTAAAAGCATGCTAAACATTGCGCTATTTTTATAGTAATTGCCAAAAAAATAAGCGGATTTAGTGCTTAAACAGGCAAAAATCGACCAAACACTTCCAGCGAACCCGGAAAATTTTTGAAATTTGGCCTACTGAGCTATTTTTCAAGGCAAAATTTGGTACCAAAAGGGGCACCCACTTTCTTGGCTGCGGGGGTGACTTGGGGGGGACTATTTTAAGGTGGGAAGGGTGTTTATGCCCCCCCGCTCAGTAGAGTAAGCCCAGTAACTCGATGGCCTTGTAGATATTCAGGAAATTGCAGCATTAAGTGGATAAATATCTGTCGTGAAATGAAATTAATTGCTGATGTGGCCAATGCAGTTTTCACACGATGGTAACTTCCTTGATCAACAGAATCGTTGTAGCGGCAGAAGTTTAATAAAATGGCTACGCTATAGGGGAAGGTTTTCGCAGAAGTGCCCAGATTGCAGTCGGAGGGGGTCCGACCCAAATAAGATCTGGGATAAGTACCAAGATTTAGCCCCACCGAACTAAACTAGCCCCCAGAGAAATTGTCGGCAAGAGCAGATCTCTGGGATAGAGTGCCACTACCCATGTCCTGCTTCATTTTGCTCTCAGAAAATTTTTTACCCACCTCAACCCCGTCCCCTCAATGTAGTGAACATTCACCTTAACTGCATGCCTACCCGCCCCCAGCCAACAATAGCAATGGCAACAGGCGCCTGTAAATGCCTGAGATGCCAACATTTGGCGCCATGTAAGTTTTCAAAAAAACTGCACAACGTTTTGTTCTTTTAGCCTTTTCCAGTTAAACTTGCTGTTTCTATTTTAACTGTGAATTGGTTTCATATAGTGTTTAGTCTTTATCAAATGAACTTGAGCAAATACTGTGCAACTTTAATGTGGTTGAGTCGGGGACTTAAACCACAGACTCAAACGCCACTATTAAGGCTGACAGAACGAAACGCGGCCGGACGATATATACTCCAGGCAGCTCGACTATTACTGACACCTCGCCTGGGGATTGAATTTAGGGGGACGCCTAATGAAGAGGGGGCGCGAACATGTGGCACGAATAAGAAAAGAAGCCCCATGAAATACGCAGCCGAACTAGACGAAAGACAAGACCCTACTGATCCGTCAACAAGTATGACTCAGCATTAACAACTGTCTGCAAAAAGTAATTTTGGCAGCATCAGCTGACGTGCATGAACTATCTTTCCAAACAGTTCATTAAATTTTAACGTTTTAGAAAACGAAAGGAAAAGACAATCGAAGGAATGAAAGCAAGAGAGGTAGTAGCGCTTCCACTACTTCATACATTACACCTCCAATGAGTCATAGGAAATATAACAGTTAAAGGGGGTATACCAACTACAAAAAATTTTACATATTAGTACCTGGGTTCCTTCAAAATAGTTAGAAGTGTCGACGCATTTCCTTTTTCACAGCGTTTACAGCAGCCTTGCGAAGTTGCTGACCTGCGTCGGTGGTCGACGTTATTTTGTTTTTCTCCGAACTGCTAAGAGCCAGTGTCTTGAACTTTCTTGCGAACATGAAGGAACCTTAAGACTATTGTTGAGTGTGCGTGACTGTAAAATTAGCAGAGTACACGCAGGTGCAACACGACATTTACCATGCATCCCACCGCAAATTATGGCAAATGACTTTTTCGTTTGAGATCTAATAGATACAGGATCCGTTTGGGCTCTCATTTTGCACACAGATGTTTCCTAATACTGTAAATATGAGTGCAAAATTTGAAGCGTTTTGACCGAAGCAATAAAAAAGTAATACAACACTTTGTTCAGTTTTTGCTGTCACAGACGCAAATTGGCTTCCCGCCAAAAATGGCAAATTTTTCAAAATCATCGGATTAATACAAAAGTATATACTCAATCGATGGGACTCATAGTTTCAAACAACTTTTGTAATTGCACCAAGTCACGATATTGCTTCTACGATGAGATAAATCCCATCAAAGATTAGCCACGTGCTGATTTTTAACAGTTTTCCACTGTTAGCCACACAATTAAGAAGTCATTAAAAACCATTACAAAGCATAAACTCCCCTAACTTGACACATATTTAACTTTATATCCTGGCAATATTTTGTAAAATTTCTAGGTTTAGAGCACTTTCGAAGCTTTAGGCTGGAAAACGCGATAGGTTACATGATTAAATCAATTTTCAAGTTTTGCTGCTGTGACCCGCCTCTGTTATTCGGTGTGTGAATTACCTGCGTCCATAGAAATATGTGTGCAAAGCTTTAAGGCCGTTTCACACGATCAAAGTTTGGTCAAAGTTTTCTTTGTCAAAAAACTTTGAGTCAAAGTTTAAGCGTCAAAGTCTTGCTTTCACACGTTCAAACATTTGGCGCCAAACTTTGACGGGCGGTTACTTCAAAATTGCATTGTTTTGCCTGTACTAAAAAACAAAATTTGATTATTTCTTTCAAAATAAATATGTATTTTTCTGATACAATTTAAAGTAGGATCTCTTCCGGTTGTTGACTTTCTTTCTACAATTTTTCATGATGGACATTCATCAGACTGTTAAGCGAATTCTGCTACTTTTCGACGTCTCGTTTGTGATATTCTTTCTTTTCCAGTTCCAAAAGTTTTGTGTTGGGTGGGCATGGGAAGCTACCAATCAATTAAATTCTAATTCTTTAATTTTTGTAGAATCACTAATTAGCAGGAAGAATTATACTAATTAATTGACAATTAATTAACACACACAAGCTGAAAGTGCAAAAACAGCAATAAAATACTGAGAAATAAACACTACACTAAATTCTCCTGGGTTATTCCAGTATTCTGATTGGCTGTTTGATCAAATTTCTTTGACGGAGTCGCTCTTCAAACAAGCAAACTTTGATGATTCCATCAAAGTTTGATGCTCACTTTGACGGTGTTTCACACCATCAAATTTCCATCAAATTCCAGGTTCATCAAAGTTTGACAAAGAAAACTTTGATCAAACTTTGATCGTGTGAAACGGCCTTTAGACTGTAGCTTTCTCCGAAAAATATTCAGAGCTTCCGAAGTACAAATCTAAAAATTGAAAAAATTGACAAATGTTTTCAGTTTGGGACCTTCTAAAGATCTAATATCATGGGATATATCAATGCCTTATATTAACTTTTAAGTTGTGCTACTTGCGTGCAAAAAAACTAGCGCTGTCCGAGGAAGTTGTGCAAACCCCTAAGGTATTACCAAGAGTCCATAATTCATTCCTTAATATTATAGAAGAAGAGTAAGCCACTGGAGGGCTTCTCTTCTTGGCATTGCGTAACGGTGCCCCGACCACAATACGCGAATGTTCCCCCGTCTGGTGGGGGGGTCGACAAGCATACCCCCTCCCCGTTTGGTGGGGGGTATGCAAAAGCGGTCCCCGTTTGGGGGGGGGGTCACCAAGTCAGGCTAAGTTTGGATGAATCTGATTGGCTGTTGGCGACCCCCCCCCATACGGGGACCTCTTTTGTCTACCCCCCCCCCCAACAAACGAGGACCTTTCATTGCTACCCCCACCCACCAAACGCGGACCTCTCTTTGCTATCCCCCCCCAAACGGGGACCCATTTGCGAATAGAACAAAAACTACCGTAATCCTCTGCTCTACTCTACACCCCCCCCCCCTACGAAACGGGGAGGGGGGTCTCTGCAATCTGATTGGCTGCTGGCTCCCCCCCCCCCGCCAAACGGGGACCTCTTTTCTGCTACCCCGCCACCAAACGGAGGGGGTATGCTTTGTCGAAGAGAGCTACCCCCCCACCAGACGGGGGAACATTCGCGTATTGTGGTCGAAGCACCGTTACGCAATGCAGTGAAGAGCAGCCCTCTAGTGGCTTACTCTTCTTCTTATATATAGTGCAATTATGCACTCTTGGTATTACTGAAAAGTTGTCGTGCCATTTAAAGTTGGAATTCTTAACAAACATCGACGTCGTGAACGCAAGACGACTGAAAAATGTGAACGTCGTAGAAAAGGAAAAGACAGTTTCCACAACAGACAATACACAAGGTCCAGCTACAGTAACTACAACAACAATTAAAGTTTCAGATGCAATGTTACAACAACAAACTGTAAGTGTACAGGGATGCAGGCTGAGCTCAATATCAAGAAAAATAAGGTTTGTTGTGAGGCTGCATTTTGACGCAAACATTACAATAAGGTTTGTTTGTGAAGTTGCATTTTGGCGCAAACATTACAATAAGGTTTGTTGTGAAGTTGAATGTTGACGCAAACATTACAATAAGGTTTGTTTGTGAAGTTGAATTTTGACGCAAACATTACAATACAGGTTATCCCGACAATTAAAATAGATTCCTGCAGGCGAACCCAAACGACCATTTTTTCCAGCATTTCGGCAAGATATTCATTCATTTGCCACCTACATCAGCATACTACAATTGCCCAGCATGGTACTATAAAAAACTAGGGCTATAAAAGGGACATTTGCCCAGAATGATACTATAAAAAATAAAAAAACTAGAGCCGTAAAAGGCTGAGCTATAAAACTCCTTTTTTGAGCAAAAATTATTCCGCCCCTTTTCAACCTCTAACTGCAAAAATGATCAACAATGGAAGTACAAAAATAACTTTTCTGGCCTTCTGCATCGCTTTCTCCAGTCAAAGCATGTCGGTCAAAACGAAAAATGTTAAATGCATTAGTGATGTGGATCGGATATTCGGATAGAAACGGCTTCAAGTGGGTCTTGTAACTTGAAAGATTTCATCGAACTGATAATGTTTTGACCCATATCCAGTTTCCACAATCTCTGAATTAAGGTATATACTTGCTGTTTCTGTTGTTGTTGTTGTTGCAGTGATGTTTCTGTAGCCAAATTTAGTGTCAGTTTAAGTTTTAGTCGGTGGTCCAAAATATTTTCACTTTCGGTTTAAGTTTCAGACGGCAACGTAATATAATTTCAGTTTCAGTTTTATATAATTTCAGTCGGAGTTTCAGTTTCAATTCACTAAAAACGGTTTCCAGCCTTCTGAGTTAACATAAAGCACAATTTGATATTTATTCAGCAGCGATATTAACTAAATCGAAATTTCAAATTTTACATGAAGACTGATTGATACTATTATAGTTTCAGTCCGGGTTTCAGTTTTTACCTATCAGCTTCATTCCAGTTTCAGTGGCAGCTTAAAAATTTTCAGTTTCAGTTTCACAGGTAACTTCCCAAAACAGTTTCAGTTTCAGTGACTGAAACCTCACTATAGTGCGATAAAAAATGTGTGTATCAAAAAAACTTTGACCGTTCATAGCGGATTAGCCTTTGGAGATACCTCAACAATGTATATATATTTTTGGAATCGTCAGGATCTCGAGATTTCGAAAATCCGGAAAACCCGGAATTCCGGGTTTTATTCACGGAAAATCTAATTTTTTGGTTTTTTGCCCAATCTTTTTCGCTATCAAAATTTTGTTTCCACGATCGAATAGAGCCGACCTGCTGCATATTTTTGCTCTTACAACCTTTTTTCGAAAATGCACCCAATTTAATCCGGATTTTCAAATTTTCCGTATTTCAAAAAAATTCTCAAATACGCCACAAAAAGGGTATCATTCGAAATCTCTTGGCGAGCTGAGCAACTTTTGTAATAGAACCAACCTCTGAAAATGAACACAATTCAAACTATGGAGTTTTAATTCAGCCACAGTTATGTATAAATACTATGAATATGAAGCGAAATTTAATGGACAACATGAATATAGTATGCTAATATTATTGCGATATTTTTTCTATTGCTTTAGTTGATGTGTATATGGCACTAGTATTCTTCGTTTTCTGAAATTTGGTCGTCATAAAAATAATCCCAGGTGTCCGTTTCATCCAATTCCAAATCCAAATGATTGCTGTTATATTCGTTCGAGGCGGACTCATCGTTGGATTCTTCGCTGGAATCGACTGGTATTATAAAATCATTCACTTCCCAGTCAATTAGAGAACCTCGTTCCCAGTACTGCTGCTCGATTTTTTCAACATGGGCTACTGCTTTTGCCCATTCCTTGCCGGTGTCTTCGTTTAGGGCTGACATTGTTAGTTCCAGCACATCTCTGATACGAAAAGTTTTATTTCTTTTTCCAACACGACGTTTCACAGTCGCCCATATAAGCTCAATTGGATTGAGCTCGCAATGGCCAATAGGGAGTCGAATCAGGCTTATATCTCTATCTTCGTTTGCGGCAGCATAATCTGTTAGATACGTAGGATCCTGTGCGTGATGGGCTGCTATGCTAACCAGTTCTGCTTTTATTGGCCGTTCGGGAATTGGGATTGTACGTGCACCTAGGAAATCATGTACTTACTGTTTCATCCATGCCATTGTTGGTTTCTTGGATTCTTCTGTCAATGCATTGTGATACTTAACGTTATCAATTACAATAACACTATGATCAGGGACCAAGTCATGTAAATGTCTCAATTCTTGATCATTTCCGGATCCTTAAAAATGGTGTTGCAACACCAACTTGTCTTCAAGTTTGTCTTGTGTTTGGACGTATCAAGCTTCCAATTTAAATATTTTTGTTTATCGTTCAAAACTGGGCGTAAATTTTCAATGGCCTATGGTTATATATAATTGATACCACCGAATTTGAAAATTCAAAGTCTGGAATTTCTGCAACTGCAGTCTCAGTATCAAAAATAGTAGTTGTTCGCTTTCTACAATCATTTCATTGAAATCAGTACTAATATTATAAATCAATTTTACAATTTCCACTGCTTCTATTATTCCCCCCACCTTATTTTAAAATTATTGATCATGGGAATGCCAGCAAATGACACAGGAAACGAAACTGATAATACTTCGAATTTAAAGGCATGTCCTTTCTGTGAACAACATTCCTGTGAAAAAAATTTTGTCGGAGGTGATTCGAACGAAACCCCCACCACCAAGTGTAAGGCTGATGTGTAGGCCTGTAGGAGCTGGTAACTCTTTTTTTTAAATCTCAATGTTAACCTGATCATAACTTTGCAGAATTCCAGTTACAACTGAGACGACTGCAACATTTTGACTAAACATGCTTATGCGCGATGTATTTCACAATTTCTTTTTAGTATCTGGTTATTTGATGGCTCCTGAGAATCCATTTTTCAATATTCAACTTAAATATCTGAACAATTTCCTTGGCTGACAATTCGACATTAAGTCCATATTGAAATAAGTCCTAATAGACTATTAGGATTCGAACTGTGGCAAGAGGAAAAGCTAACTCAGAATCTTCGATTCCAGTGCTTATTCTCGAGGATCATGCTATTAACCTAATTAACCTAATTATTTTCGCCCACAATGGTTCATCTTATCTTGCTTGTTTGGATAAACAGCTTAAAATTCGTAACTCTAGCTCTATCGCTGTCCACTGACATGTCATCGTCGCTGGTGTCTGAAATTGTTTTCTTCCGTAGAGTAATTTTAGCAAAAAGAATTGGGGACAGCAACGGCGAGGACAGCGAAGATCGCCCCCCCCCTTGGTTCAGTAACAGATGTATAACAATGACAAGAATTTAATGTTTAAGACTTAATCAAGAAACACTTCAGCATAAGATTAACTTAAGATTGGATACAAAAGTTACAGAGTAGCTTTTAGTTAGGACAATATGCAAGCAAAACCAAACCATCGTCTTGACCTTGACTTTGCAAATTCAGTACAAATACGTTTTGCATCTGAAAGAATGTTCCATGCCAATGTCAGCAAATAAAGGCGAAGTTTCTAAGACAAAAGTTTCTAAACGTAGTTATTTTATACAAGAGTTTTACTTGAAGAGAAGCATAAACAGTTTGTTTTCTTACACAGATCATAAAGCAAATAATATGAGAAAAGTGCACAAGTGCTTACGGACATCGTAAAACCTGGCCAGTATGAATATTTAAGGTGGTGGTATCTTTTTGTGCAGTGCTTTTGTCGTGAGTCTTTGAAACGCTATAGCTTTAGCAGTTTCGGGAGTTGGAAAGAGCTTTATACATGTTTTAAAGCTTATAATCTGTACATTCACATGAGCTTACGAAACCTGTAAGATTAGCACAGAACCAGAAATAATTTTCAGACATACTGACATCTGACAGGCTAAATATGGACCAAAAATTTTTGAACATGGATTTCTCAAAACTGTAGAATCGGCCAAATTTTTTTCTTGTGCCATGATATGAAGGACACGTGCGCCGAGGGACATTTTTTGGATTTGGCTCAATAAGCCTCAAAACTCCAGAAAATCTGGCAAATGTGCGGTGCCATAAAATTTCGCAACTTTGTATTCAGTTTTCTCGCAACTGGAGACGTTTTAGCTCAAACCAAGAAAAATCTCCCTCCGCAATAGTGCCAATTTTCATCAAACCAAAAATCACGCGAATCCAGTTTTTCGGCCAAATCTCTAGCTTAAAGCAACGAATCCCAGCTAATAGGCACTGATAAAATGGGCAATTAGACCGCGTATCGATTGAGTATATTAACCAAAAATTGTTCGTACGTTCAAATTCAATAATTCAAAACATATTATTCATTATGCAATTTGCAGATGAATAAATTTAAGCAAGTACTTTTAGTAGCATTTTGTCACCCACTCTAGCGGTGCACTTAAATATTTTTCACGTTAACACCCCCAGCTGATAGCAACCTGGTCTTAACAGTCACTGATAAGAAATCGTGTAAATTATGCAGACAGCAACCAACTTAACCAAACCTAACCAAAACTTAACTTAACCAACCAAGTTAACTCTCCAGATGTCATGCCTAGAGTTCGCCCTTCAGCCCCAATCGCGACTGTCGCCTGTTATCTTTAGGTCTTTTGGGTCTGCTTTGACTGTAACATGTCTTAGTCTTTAGTTTGTTGTTTGTTCGCTTATTCGACTACGAATAAAATGGTTCGAATCCGCGCCAGTACTTTTCACTAAAACCTGTAGAAAGGAACTAAATGTACTTTAATAAGAGGGAATGGGGACCCCAAAAGCTGAGCCTCGACACAAATGCTACCAAACACTCCGCAGCATTTTAAGCAACTGATGTAGTGCTAACTTTGCTAAAAATCTGTAAGGTTCCTTCCTTCCTTCCTTCCTTCCTCACTAACAAGGTATTTCAAGGCAAGTTTCACTGTGACCAGTAAACCTAGTCGACTGACTGAAAATGAGGCAAATCGATTTCCCAAGACTGCCCAACAACTACGACGCAATGTCTGAACAAAAAACAAATTGACTATTATATATAAATTAAACTTATGGCTCACTGCCCACCCGTAGCCAAAGGATTATATCTTAGTTTACCCTGCACATGCTAATAAAAGGTATAAGTCCACCGTCTGATTATAGTGGGGAAAACTGACATTGAACAAGGTATGCTGTATTGTATCAGTGCATTTAAATTAGTGGTTTCCTTTTGTCTAAATTTGACCCCATAGGCTTCAATTCTTTATGAAAGTGGAGAAAACTTTCCAAATATGCTATTTTGGTGCTCATTAACATTCTGGGACCAGTCCCATATTTTTAGGTGAAAAGATTAGAAATTTTCGGTTTTTGTCGTTATACTCTCAGCAGATAGTCGATACATCAGATTGATTGTTATGGACGGAAAGAGGGTACAAAAACGAGCATTTTTAATTTTACAAGCTTTGAGCTATCTGTAATGGTTAAGTCAGTATAAGCCAAAAACGATTTTTGGGGTCAAATCAGTTTATTCAAAATTGCTGCCAAATCGTACGGACAATTTTCGTTTATTTGTACTCAATCGATACGTGGTCCAATTGTCCATTTTATCAATGCCTAATAGCTGGACTTCGTTGCTTTGAGCTAGAGATTTGGCCGAAAAACCATTTTGGCAAAACTGCGATTATTTTGTTTTAAACATCAATTTCTTAAAAACTACCCAATGGATTTGCGTGATTTTGGGCTGGATGAAAATTCGTACTGTTTCGGAGGGACTTTTTTCTGAGTTTGAGCTAAAACATTTCCAGTTGCGAGAAAACTGAATACAAAGTTGACAAATTTCATGTCACCGCACATTTGCCGGATTTTCTGGTGTAGTGAGGCTTGTTAAGCCAAATCCAAAAAGTGTCCGTCGGCCCATATGTCCTTCATTTCATGGCACAAGAAAAAAATTGGCCGATTCTACAGTTTTGAGAAATCGGTGTTCAAAGATTTTTGGTCTATATTCAGCCTGTCAGATGTCAGTGTGTTAGAAAATGTTTGCTAGTTTTGTGCTAAGTTTTCTAGTTTCGTAAGCTCATGTGAATTTACAAATTATAAGCTTTAAAATAATGTATGAACCTCTTTCCAACTCCAAAAATTGCGAAAGTTATAGCGTTTCAATGAATAGCCCCAAAAGCACTGCACAAAAGGAAACCACCACCTTAAGTCCTTGACTAAACGGAAAATTCCTCATCTCTGAATTATTTCATTACAAAATTTTTTTCACAACCTTTGTTGTTGGGAAGGAACCGGGTATCAACGATTTGAGTGGTCTGGAATTGTTAAAATTTCAAGAGTTTGCAGTATGAAAGGATTATTGTAACGGATAGGGCTCCTGAGGTCTTACTGAGCTCCTGCTAGGTAGGTAGATTAATTCTGAGTGAGTGAGAGCGCGAGTCATCTCGCCCTTAGGATCGATCTATCACTGCGTAATTATCTGGCGAGGCTGTCCCGACCGTCTCTTGAAGTCGGTCCGTTATCCGTCTGTGCCACGGTCTCCGCGTCCGCTACGTCAGGGCGTGGTAACGGTGTTAGTTCGTCGGAAAACCTACTAGCCCCGCTACATTAGGCTGCCAGGAGCTCAGGGATTTCTTGCCTGAACCCCTTCGTAAAATTTTTTCAATTTTTTATCAATTTTTGTTTCAGTTTCGTTGGGGTTCCCCCCGTAGTTCTCCGCGTTCAGCGCACGAGTTTTTTCCAATTTTCTTAGGTAGGTAAACCCCCCTAGGGTCAAAAACCTGAAAATTTTTTTCTCTAGGGTCTGTCTGTTTGTATACGTGTATAAATTGTGTACCAATCTCTCCTCAATTTAGGCTCTAATACAGCACTTATTCTTTGGGGTGAGCTAATTTTAGGGCTATTTTTGGGATTTGAGCTAGGAATTTTTTCCAAAGTTCGTACCTAATTAACAAATATTTTTTTTTGACTATTTTTTTTTGGTTTGGGGTTTTTCCCGTTTTAATCCCTTCTTTTTTGGGTTATTTTTGGTTTTTTTTTTTTTTTTCAGGAAAAAAATAACTATTTTTTGTTAATTTTTTAATTTTTTTTTTTTTTTTTTTAAATTTTTTTTAAAAATTTATTTTTTTTTTTTTTGGGGGTACTTAAGAATTTTTTTTTGTTGTGCATTTTTGTTTTTTTAAAAAAAATTTTTTTGAAATAAGAAGATAATCAAATTATGGAAAAAAGCGCACAAGCCTACGCTTGAAGGAACGGGAACTACGTCACCAGCCGTATTCGGTGACTGGACATCGTGGAGACTCCCAGTTGGACTGCATGGGATGTCTGCCTTCCACGTCGAGAACTAATTCTGGGTCGTTCAACGACCGGGACCCGGTGCAGAGGATGCGCCCCCGGTCCAGTTCTGCCACGACAGCGGATCTGAGAAAAAAGAAGAGTGGCTGGGCATTGGGGACTGCTCGGAAAAGCAGTGCCCCTTCTCTGGATCCAGCGATTTCCAGTTCATTGACCACATTGTCTGAGCCTGAACAGGCAGGAATGGGTTCGTCATCGAACTCGGCCTTCGTGACAGCAGCATCAAGCCTGGTCTCTTTGGATGACAACCAACCTGATGGTTCAGCTGCTCAGACACGAAGCTTCACTGATGAAATGAACAGGACACTGGACTGGAATGAAGTTGGATTGGATCAGAGGGACTCTCCTCAGAGTTCTGAGTCGAGTCCCGGGGACCAGACCGTCATCGGTCTTGAGGAGCGCATGGACTTGGGTTCGCCCCGAGACCGTGGGCAGGCTCTACAAGAATCTGATGATGATATGACGGCCCTGGGAGCTACGGCGATGCCTGGATTGCCACCTTTGGACGACCTGGTTAATTCAGTGTTCCAGAACCTTGGAATTGATTTGGAACGCGAATTCTCACTTGGAACGGCGGCACTGAACAATTGGGCCATGGATTCGGGAGCACAGCATAGGCTGTCCTGGGATCCATCATTTGATGTTGGAACTCAGGCTTTGGCTTCACCGTCTCATCAGCCCAGTCCATCAAGGAGCTCCGCGGGTGTCATCGCCCCGGTAGTAATGAATCATGGAATGGAACAACAAGTCATGGTGCCTCAGCCCTCACAAACGACGAACAGGGGACAGTCGGGTTCAGCCCAACGCCCTGAGGGAGCAGTCGTGATCAATGTGAACACGACGGTCTTGAACAACCAGCTATTGCGACCGGACTTTTGGTCAACCCCATCATATACGTCATCGCAGGTGACCGGACGACCAGATATCTTGCGGCCATCGGTTCGTGGTGGACGAACCGGTCATCGGGTTCATGCTGGTTGTCGGAGTTGGATGTCTTCAATTCTGGAAACCAGTCCAGTTGGTCATATGGGGTCAGCTGAACCATCAACCAGTCATCAGCCATCACAGGAACAGACGGGTCAGCCGACTGTTTCCCCATCGCGACGATCATCGTCCGGTGGGTCGGTCAACATGGTCAGAATGACACCTCAGCAAGTGCAGATGTTGAATGGATATACCAAGTGGTTCAAGTCTATCTCCAAGTTCAAAGGCAGGAAAGGAGCCATCAAACTATCAACATGGTTGAAGATGTTTGAGTCAACTTGGGAGGCTAGTGGTGCCGAGGTTGTACTCAAACGGCCATTGTTGTGGTACTTGCTTGATGATGTGGTCAAGCAAGACTTGGAAGGCCAAACCATGGGAACATATGACGAGTTGGTGTCCATTCTCCATCAACTGTATGAGCCAGTCACCAAATCGGCCGATAAATACGCTTGGGAATTCTTCGAACGGAATCAACTCGCATCAGAATCAAGCTTGGATTACCTCAATGAACTGAGGGCCATCGCCTGCAAAGCCTTTCCGACAGTTGAACTGAAGGATCGGGAGCTCAAGGTGGTGGAGCGGGCCTCTCGTGGTCTGAAGTCGGCATTGCGAGCGAAGCTGGCCAGTTCGTTCGCCGATGCTGAGAATTGGAATCATCATAGGCCTAACGATATCTTCATGCGAGCCATGCGTATTCTTCAGGCGGTCGAAGAGGGTGATACCCAGTCAGAGATCATGGAGTCCATACGTAGCGTTGGTGATGGTGAGAGGGTTCAACCCGTTGACCAGCAGGAATGTCCAGCGTATGTACGCGAGCTCAAACGTGAGCTTCAGGACATCAGGAACTCGATCATTCGAGGTCAGGCGATGGCTGCGGGCCATCCGACCTGGGACAAAAAGGTGGTGGCTGCTTGTGAGATATTGGACGACCCGACCATGCAAGATTTGGACCCCAAAGATGTCACGACCACTGGAAGTTCAGGAAGGATATTTTATGGTCAGAAGAGGTCCAATCATTGTACCTACTGTTCGGAGCCTGGTCACAGGTGGGTGTTTTGTCCAGTGTATATGAAGAGCATCAGCTTCTGGGGTGACGACCCACGTTGGCTCAGCATGGTCAACAGCAGATATTTTGGATGTCTGCCTAAGCAGAAGGGTGATGATGATACTGGACAGTGGGAGCAAAAACGCCCGACCGACGGTGGAGGTGCAATGCGTGGGTCAGGTCGCTTCCTGTCATCAGGTCGCGATGGTGGTGAATGGAAGAAAAGAAGCGATGGTGGTGGAAGCAATGCTGGTCAGCGAGCTGCTGGCAATTCGGGAGACGAGTTGGGGGAGCGGACCCCCGCCAGAAAACCGCAGGCCGATCATGTGAGCATGATTAGGAGGCCATTCGACCAAAGGGGTCGCAATTTCCCGAATCGTGGATCGCAGGGATCTCAGGTCGGATATGGAAGCCGACCAGCCAGCTGGTCTCGTTGTTCAGGCCATGTGAATATGTTGCGATATCAGAGAATTGGGGACTTTCTTGATGAGGAGCTTCATAACCCACGTTGGAAATGCATTGAAGGATTGCCCGAGGCTAAGTGCTTCCATATGGCGTGTGTGAGGTACAACAGAAGGAAGCAAGACCGCTATTCGGTTGGGGTCATCCCCAGAAGGCATCAATTATCACAACGGGAGACTCAGAAACCGAAGAAACCAAAGAGGCCGAGGAAAAAGAAGGACAAGGCTCAGTCACAGGATGGGTCTGTTCGGCAGGAATCGGATTCGGAACAGTCACCCATGAATTCGGTGGGAACACAAGCTGTCATGATCAAAGACGGCTTGTCACTTCAGGAGGCTGCATCAAAGGATTGCAATCCGGAATCCAGTTCATCGGATGCTCGTGCTTCGAACTCGAGTTCAACTCGGGTTTCTAGCACGAGCCCCGGGGACGACCCTCGTGATCAGCCTACGTCGTCATCGACGTCTGCTACTGCCAAGAAAACCGAGAATGCGAATCGGGAACCTCCAGCTATTCCGAAACTGAAACTTCAGCGGTCAGCCGGTGATACCTGGCAGACTCCACGTAAAGCCGCGAACCGGACCTCCATCAAAGGTCAGGATGATATTCCGACGTTCAATAGGTTTGATCCGTTGGATTTGTCCAAGGTAGACGCGGATATGCTGGAGGCATACTGGACTCGACTGACCAAAGCACAGGACGCCTGGAGCCAAGAAGAGGATAAACTGGAGAAAATGGAGGGTGCCGTTCAACGGCAAACCCCCAAAACGAAGGCAGCAGCGAAGACAGTCGTTGACAACATGGAGGATTTCGAGGAGATTCTGAGTGCCTTTATGAAGAAATTCCGTCAGGAAGACACCGCCAATGTGGTCGAAAAGGTGTCAAAGGCCACCGAACCTGATGATGATACGGATTGTCCTTCGACTTCGGGTCATCCCGAAGACGAGGTTGAACATGGAGAGTCAGCCGAAAAGGGCATCCGTGAAGCCGTCCGAAAGGTCATTAATGGTGAAGCGGTCCATTTTGTGAACTCAATGGCTTCCATCTCATTGCGTCACTCGCCATATGCCCTCTTCCGGATAAATGACATCACTGCCCTGGGTCTAGTGGACACCGGCGCTTCTGTCTCATTGATCTCAAAGGAGTTTCATGATAGAGTCAACCATCATGCGTCGACGCCTATGACAGCAGCGGAGATGCCTAGCATTTCGGCGGCAGGAGAGGGCAATACTCTGAAAATCCTTGGTCAATGCAAGCTAACGTTGCGGTTTTGTCAGACGCAAGGACAAACGGCGGAAAATATCACATACAGGTTCTATGTGGTTCCTGAGTTACAACAGGAAATGCTAATAGGGTATGACTTCCTGTACGATTTGGGATATAGCATTCATCCTGGTGGTGGTTTCATGTCTAATCACTTTGGAAGAGTGCTCTTTTTGAATTCTGCTGAACTGCAAGGGATATCGGTGGCGTTCAATATCCCCATGGCTGCGTCAATTAACTTGTGTATCAGGGAATGGATTGAAGTTCCTCCTGATAGAGAGAAGGATGTTTCGGTGATGACTGGCAGGGTGAAAGTCCCAATGACCCAGTTCATGCTTCAGGATGCGAATCTGGATGCTACAAGAAGACGTAGGGTGCTTCCGCAGGCTGGTGTCATGGCAGAGACACCAAAGGTCACCTTTTATGGAGGAGACCTGGCTGATGTACTCCCACATGGAATGGTAACGGGAGAAGCCTGCCCAGCAGTCCAGGTCAACGAAGCTGAACCACCGACATCCTATGTAATGGAGGCAGGGGTCCATTGGCAGGCCATCCATTACAAGCTCAATAGATGGTTCGGTCATCCGACCACCTATTCGCTATGGGCGGAAGAGGTTGGTGAAGGTGTAAGAAGGCTACACAGGATGTTTCCAGGGTATCATCCATTGGATTTGCCGTTGAAGCCATCTACAGAACAAGTTGTCGCAGTCGTGGTCCAGCAACCCAATCGACCTGTAACTTATGTTGTGCAGGAGCCGAAACATAGAACCGAGGTCCACAGCTTAACTGATCCTGATGCGGATAAGGATTGGAAAATGTCTTCAGAAGCGACCACCAGTGGGTTCTTCTATTCAGCTGAGGATCGGGAGCCACGTTCTGATCCTACTGTGGAAGAACAACTGAAGGATATGGAGTCAAACTTGGATGATGTTTTGATTCCCTCGCTAACCTTCAGTGAGCATATGGATTTGCTCAAGGTCGGCTTCCAGAAGATCAAAGATGACGATCTGCGGACCAAACTGAAGCAAGGAGTCTTCATCCGCAAAAAGGGCCCTCTGCCAGGGTACCTTATTGGTCAGGACGACTACGAAATAGACCCTGACCTGGTAGCTGCAGTGGCCAAGCTACCTGATGGTGACTGCCACTGCGTAAGGGCGTCGCTCGGAAAGTCAGGATGCTATCGGAGGTTGACAGCTGTCATCAGCTGGATGGATTGTATAGCAGTTAAGGATCTGCTTAACAACAGATCGGTAAGGGGAACTGGAAGACAAGCGCAATGGGCGCTGAACCTGCAGGAGTCCGATTACTTTGAGGGTAGTCGACCAGGTTGTGACATTGTGGATCCGGATACTTTGTCATGTCCTCCAGGCTTCGACCGTTCAACGGAAATGATAATGGACGGAACGGAAGTAATGTACCCACCGGACATCTGTGCCATTGCTGATGATGTGCTAGCCTCCGCCGAGTGGAAACGCGCGCCGCATAATGGTGGTCATGGCAGCTTCAATGCTGCCTATGCGAACCTGTTGCCACGGTACTATTGGCCAGCCGTCGCACAGGATCTCGCTAAACTGGTTGGAACTTGCCAGGTTTGTCTCAAGTTCATATTAGGCCAGGCCAGGCCTTCCACTGGTTTGCGAAATGAAGATCGTGCCGAGCTGTTCAGTCATCTGTCCGAGCTCAGTGGACCTGAACTTCAGCGGACAACGGCTTACTCTCCGCATGCTAATGGAGCCATGGAACGGTTGAACAAGACTCTCCGGACCGTCTTCATGAAGCATGTGGATGTATACAGGACGGATTGGGACGACTATGTGAACTGGACGCTAAGCGCGTATGGGAACTCAGTCCATAGTTCAGTGGGTGACACGCCTCATTTCTTGATGACTGGTCAGGATATCCGGTTGCCATTGGATCATTGCTTCGATGGCAGGAATGAGGATGTGGTGGAGACTCATGAGTTGTACTCACAATCCCGATTGCTGCGTCCGGACAGAGCATGGAAGGTTGCTCGTAAGTCGTTCTTAGCGTCATCGCTGAAGAACAAGGTCCACCATCAGCTTGGAATGCTGGTGATGCGCAAAGCTACAGGAGTAACTCCGTCCGGCATGTGTGCCGAGGTGGTGCCTAAATGGGAAGGACCCTGCCGGATGGTAGAGAAGATGAAGGATGTCATCTTCCGGATCCAGAAAGTTGGAGGCCAGGACAAGCCGGATGCGGCTCACATGGAGAAGATAATGCCATATCACGAACGGCCAGTCGAGGTTCCAACTCAGCAGTTACAGTAAGTTTTGGTCAAGTGGTGTAGGTCATCCTACCTGAAAGTAAGTTCGGATTTATTATCAACATGCATGTAATTAAACCATCTTAAGGAAATTTTTGTGTTTAACCGGTGGTGTCGTGTTCTGGTACTTATACGTATGGGTGTTGTGAGATTAGCTACCTTATGGCACTCATTTGTTACGTATGTGTGCACTAGCCATTTAGGGATCCCACTTGCTCGGTCTAGTCACCTTTTTGTACTAAGCTCACATCACTGGGGGTAAAGTTTGGTTTTTTGGGTTAAGTTTTTAATGGGGGTTATTTTTTTAATTGTTGGGAGGGTTTTGATTCTTAACTTCTTTCAACAATTTTATAGATCATTTTTCATTATCAACTAATCCCCGAATTAAACTTTTCAAAAAAATCACTTTTTATTTTATCTATACTATAATTTTTCCTATTTCTGGCGGGGTGGTTCCGACTTGCATGTTCGCACCTACACTTGCTTGCTGTTTCAGCTGGTCATTTAGCTAGTAGCCATCTGGATCCAGTTTGTTATTCCTGTTTCCTTGTGCTTATTGGAGGAAGTCACCGTGCATTAACAGTTCTTGAAGAAGAAGAAGCAACTCTACGGCACGAGATCCCATGTACGGTGAGGGTTCAACCCAAGATCAGGCGCCTAACCCTGGAAGTCTGAAACAGTTCTCGCCTCCAAGGGAACATTTCTCAGTGGTTGTGGATCTGGGCTCTGACCACCTCATGGGACAGCAACCAGTGGTTCCCCATTGTATGGTTGATACTTTTCGGGTGCAGAACTATTCATTGGTGGAGCCCACATCGGATCTGTTTGAACATTTGGGCCCCGTGGATAATCCAGACGCGGACTTGTACAGTGCCGTGGTCGCCTCGGTCAGAAATCAGATGGGCCCTGGACCTTCCAGCGTGTTATCACGTCTGGTAGGCCAACCTGATATGAATTATCCCATCTCCACTGGGTTCATCAAATGCCGGCTCAGATGGATCCTCAGTCTTTGCCTGAGGTCTCTGGCGAGCCTACGGAGTTCAGCTCCGCTGGTCAAGACCCAGAGGCTGCAGCGCGGGGGCTGCCCGGCCACAACGACAGGCCACCGAACAGACCATGGACGCCAGGTCCCTCGCCCAACTGGCAAGCCCGAACATCAGCATCCTGTCAGTCCGTCAGTCAAGGACTCAAATGATCAGCAGTTGCTGCCAGTGGCAACACCAAGGAAAATTCTGACACTCGGAGTTCAACTTCCAGTGGGACCCCATAAGAATCAAAACTAGGAAGGAACAGTCAATCCGATACTTGCCCTTTTAGTGCGCCAGGGGCAAGCAAACACCATGTTCAGAAAGTTCCAGCAATGGAATCTTCAATGTCTCTGCCAGACATTGGAAGCTGATTGGTGTCATTATCAACGCCAGAAGCAGTTGATTATTGACAAGATGATGCGGCAATTATTGGTATCTTTGGATATTTTTCTTTATTCGCTGAGTCATCTCAGTCGATTTTTATTGGATTTATGATGGAGAACCGTGGTAATTCCACGGCATTTGCCAATGGGACTTGGTCCGCTACTGACACTAATGAGGCTTCGTCCAAGCTATCAAGAAGGCATATCCGCCTTCCTACGAGGCAACGGAAATCGGCGCCGTCATCGGCCCCTCCGTTGGTGGATCTGAACAATGATCAACCATCAATGGACAACGAACCAGCTTTGCAGGTCACTACTATGAGCACCATCATTGAGGCTCCGAGGATGACTCGGCAACTCATGGTGCTTGGAGACGTGGCCGAAGATCAGCAAACCTCATTAGCTGAAGTGGTGGGCACGTTCAACGTCCCAACGCTCATCGAGCAACTGTAATAGACGAAATGGTCCAGAATGGTTCCTTAAATTCATGATGGCCATTGCCCATGGTGTTCTGCCCTTCATCAACACCTTGAACTTTATGGGTATTCGGGATACGAACTTGTCACAGGTGATGGGTCCCCATGTTCCCCTTAAGGACGCTTTGCTGTTGGTGAACAGCAGGGACTTAATACGGTCATGGTCATGAGGGAATATGACGGTCAGTCAGTGCGGCCCAGCAGACTTCGCACTACCGCAGCGGCCGTAGTTCCACCACCCCTTGACCTGTCCGCCTTTGTGGTCCCAAAATCCCGTCCATCGGGCGATACGATTGTGGGGCCGTTCGTCATTTGAACATTGATGGAAACGCCAATCTCAACTCCACCTATGGTATCCAAGGTCCCATCGACGCGATTCGGCACGAAACTTGGTCGTGACGTGTCGTCTCTGGGCGGAACATCTGGTGCCTACACCTGGTCATCACCAAAGACCTCGTCGGCTGGAGCGGAGGCGGCCAAACCTGGTGGGGCTGCCTCTGAATCGGACTTTTTCGGCGGTATTCCTGGTTCGGGACGAGGCCGTGGCTTTCGTCCTTTCGGATCCTATTCGGATTCCTCCGTTGCCACCGCTATCACGGCTTCCTCTCTTCCTGGGAGCCACCATCAACGATCGGCTACACTTGACGCCCAGCTATCTACATCACGATCGCAAGCGGTCGCCTCGGCGGGAGGCATCACGTTCTCCCTCATCAATCGAACCTCGTGATCGTGATCATTCACGGTCACACCGTCGCAAACATTCCGCGGACCATCATCCTCGACGATCGTCATCTCGTCATTGGGATTCCCGTCCTGCGTCACGAGCGTCTCGTGATCGCCGACCGGAACCTCATGATGATCGCGACCGTTATCCGTCCACGAGCCGTCATCATGAACGACGGTCATCACCTGACCAGTCACCATCGGCTCGTCGTCGTGATTCGAATCGCCATCGGTGTCCATCATCACCATCATTCAGGAGAGCGTCATCGCTCGACTGAACGTCATCATGAAGATCACGATCGTCGCCCAGTTCGTCCGTCCGTCCAGCCAATCTGAAACCCAACCGTCATGATGAGCATCGTCATAATCGTGAGAGATCGTCTGACCATCACCGAAGACGTTCAATATCTTGTCATGACGATCCACGTCAAGCATCACGGGCATCTTCTGATTGCCAAACAAAATCTGGTGAAGTCTTTGATCGATCACCATCGGCTCGTCGACATAACTTTGATCATTGTCAGCCATCACGGGATTGTTCATCAAGAGACCGCCATCGGTCGACTGAACTTCATCGCCCATCATGACCACTCCATAGGTCGTCGACCACCAGCGTCTCCGTGGTCGGATCGCCTTGTAGAACAGCGAACTGCTCGGAGATGATGGCAGGAACCAGATTCATTGAGCCGGGAACAACAGAAATCCCCGGTCCGCCATCGGAACCATCGTCTATGCTGTTTCTATTCCATCATTTATGACTATTTCTTCACGGAAAGATGACTTTCCTGATTGTGACATTCTTTCTTCTGGCATCCGATTGGGTTTGATCCATGTCACCCATCATGTGACGGCTCAGCCGATGCCAGAACCTGGCTTTGACTTTCTTCACTTGGTCCATTGGATCCTGATCACCATATAGATCTATGTTTTATCTAGTTTGGTTTTGTGATAGTGACACTTTTTGCATAAATGCATATGTTATTTTGAATTTTAACTCACGAATTTGGAATTTCTTGTTTTGTATTTAAATTTTTTGTGTACGTACGTTCTTCTAGTATTCATTAGTTTTCTACGAACCTGTATTTCATATGTGTCTTAGTATTTGCGAACCTAGAATTTTTATTAGTTAATTATTGAACTTGTGTTTTTGCTATAACTATGCCGTATGTTAACCGTATTTTTCGTATTTTTCTACTAATATTCTATGCTAATTTTCTTTGCTCATAATATGTACAGTGCTGTATTTTGGTCGAGGAATCATTCCATATTGCCTTATTATTACTGCCGTACATATATGCCATTTATTGTCGAAAAACCCAGTGACGTCATCGTCATATGAAAATACAAAATTTGACCATTGGTGGGTGGGTTTTTGTTCCCATAGGACCTACCCCTAACGGTGTGTATTTTCTATGGTTACTTTATTATTACGATTATTATTATCATAGGCTGTTTGCCTTGTTGAGCGAAGGCCTGATCAACCCTAGCTCGGCTTGGTTAAACTTTAATTTAATTAATATTTCATTTGAAAGTTCATCTCCTGATTTTCTTTGTTAACATTTATTAACACACTCGTTTGACTATACATTCCAAAGGAGGGTAACTCCTCTTTCCCATGAGTTACTTTTGGAAAGTCATACGTATTTTCATATTAAGCTACTTACCATTCCCAATATTAAAATGGTTCTATTACTACGTATATTTAGGACAAATGCTTAATTCTTCATTTTGTGACTGTTACTGGCATCGCTAGTATATGCTTATTCAACTGTTCGATGCCGTATTTAATCACTTGTTTTTTGTATTTTTCATATATACGTATACGTAGAATTTGGACTAGTTTAGTATGGTTTTGAGTTTGTGACTTGCAGTTGTCATTTTACACTTTACCGTACTGGTAGCATCATTGCTCTGTACGGTATGTATTTGTTGGAAGCTCAGCTCACGTACCAGTTCGCCATAGGTTCCGTAATCCTCTCGGGAGTTCGGATGGCGAGCCCTGGGGAGGTGTAACGGATAGGGCTGACACATTAGTCAACCTATCTGTTACTGCTGTGTGGCTACGCCAGTTAGTCACGTGATTACGTTTCGTAATCACACAGCAATCATCACGTGCTGTCTAGACTAGTCCTGTTGACAGGCTAGTCTAGCCAGTCTGTGTTATTCTTCCGTTGCGTTAAGTCGTCCCTCTAAAGTCGCTCTTTGTCCCCCCTTTGTATTATTCTGTATATATTGCCATTCCCCCTTGCTCTCCCCAGAGCTTTGATACGTTGGCTTGGCCAACCCTGTCTCCTGCAACTGTAAGTCATTGTGTGTTGTTTGTTTGTGTGTAACTGAGGGTTCATCCCAGTATTTATTGTGTTGTTATTTACTATAACTTGTTGTTACTATTCCTAATTAAAGTGTATTTAGTTAGGTTTGAGTATTTCTGAGCTCCTGCTAGGTAGGTAGATTAATTCTGAGTGAGTGAGAGTGCGAGTCATCTCGCCCTTAGGATCGGATTACCCCTGCGTATATTGTCTGGCGAGGCTGTCCCGACCGTCTCTTGAAGTCGGTCCGTTATCCATCTGTGCCACGGTCTCCGCGTTCGCTACGTCTGGGCGTGGTAACGGTGTTAGTACGTAGGAAAACCTACTAGCCCCGCTACACTATCCCTTGTCCATTTTTTACCCCTTGTCCCCGGTGGCCAGAGGGCTTGTGCCTTGTCCGGGTTGGGGGGGCTTGGACCCCCCAGACCCCCCCCGCGTTAACCTATGTTCTCCTGTGACTTCAAACAGGCAAGGTTTTCTTGAAGAAGCAAGCCCTATTGCTCTCATCGCAAAATGACGAATGTTTCAAAATTTTTTGCCTTTTTGTTCTTATCTTTTTAATTTCCTGGGACAGGACAGCTCACGTGATAGCTTGAAACTTTTTACTGTAATCGTTGCCACAGTGTAGACATTTGTGTGAAAATTGTTGAAATCTCAGACTACAGTTTGTGATCTACAGGTTCACCGTGTGTGTCCATGGCTGCTGTATCCTAAACCGACTAAAACGAGACGGAGCAGAACGTTTAAATAAGCTAACAAGGTTGGTTTGAAAAGAACTGAAATAAGGGAAATAAAACAAAGACCAATGTATAAATGGATCCGAAACTCCAAATGACAAACTGAAAATAATGACAGTAATCGATATCCCGGACTTAGTGGCGTCAAGGTCACCCCGCCCGACTTGACTTTAGTACTTTGAATCCCAACCGACAAAATTTGCGCGCATGGCGACCATCTTGAATATTAGCTGTCTGACCAAGGTCCTTACACATCAGTAACAGTTTCATTTGGTGTGGATCAAGTTAGTTCCAACTCAATGATATTAGTAAGGTGACAAAATCTTCACAGCAGACACTTGGTAATACTGTGGACTACCCCAAGAATTTACTTGCGAATGAAAAGCTGTCAACTGTTTATTATAAAAGCTCTTTTGTGCCAACTGCGGCTGTCTGGTATGAAACTTTAACTAAACTTTATGAAACAATGAACTGTCAATTTACGCGACTTTTATTCTGGTTTGGCTTCGCACTATCGATTGAGGAAAGCAAATAGCAGAAGGGTGCAACTTATTACGTTGGTATAATGTTGTGATCGTAAGTAAATAGGTCAACGGGAAAGGAAGGTATTAAGATAACTACGTACGCTTAATGGTAGAATGTTAATCAACAATATGGCTGTTTCATATTTTAGGGGTTGGTATTTCTAGGGGTGTTAGAATATCCTCCTCTCTTATGAGGGAGACTACAGGATCTTATAATCAAGCAAGTAACTCTATACTCAATCATACTACAGGGTACATTTACATTACAGTTTTCTTTTTGCAGGACTGTTAGGTCGAGGCTTGGAACAAGGTTGTAACAGCGACAAGTGTTCGCGTGGAATTCGCCTGAACCACAGAGCTCCTCCAGCCGCAAGAGTTACTCCATTGAAACGGCTTAACATGACGTGGGGTTCGTACAAACTTTCCATAGAAAAGACCGTCACCTTTGGCTGTATTTGAGCGGCAGCACGGAGTTCTGCTCGTGCCGTATGCACTTTGCTCAGGGCTTGATCCAGCTGGGTCAAATTCTCACTTTTATGGAAACGTCTACAATAGTGAACCGAGTTCGATTTACATAGACGCTGTTTCGGAGGAAAGACCGTCAGCACCCACAATCAGGATTAAAACGTCAAAGGAATTTGGATTAGGGTGGGTGCGTAGGAAATGGACGAGCGACTTCGTGGCGGAGTACTGAATTGGTGAACAGTTAATGCTGTAGACTGATGTTCGAGAGCTGAGGAATTAGATCTCGACAGCCCATGCGGTATTACAATAGACAAGGAGCAAGGGCGTATGAAACAAATGACACCCAAACTGAGAGCGACAAGCGTGCTTTTTTCATCTAGGTATTATTGCATCCTGCTTATTGATGGCCATTAGTAACCGCGCCCCTTGGGTAGTTGCTGTTTTGCAAAACTAAAATATTGTTTTAAAAATTCAAAATACAAATTTTAAAAATAAAAAAGGGGATTTACCATCTGCTTCATGGCAGCAGCCGTGTTAACAACCAACTGATCCAGCGGGATTCACAGCCACAGTGGCCTCAGCCGAAGGGTCAGCAGAACCTAGAAGACAATATTAAACTATTCAAGTGACCATTGACCAAAATGTTGTCGTTTTTCAACAATTTTTCCATTTGTAATAGCTTTAACTAGGAATTATTTAATTAGTCCAATCCTGATAGCCATGCCCCGTTCGTAGGTTTTTTCCTGTGACGCTATATTACACCAGTTGTTGCATTATCACCCCAAGTCATGTGTCCTTTTTTGAGAATTCCTGAACTGCAAGCTAAAGTTTAGTAAACTGCATAAATTGTTGGAGAGTAAACCTGTCGTTACCAAAATATGTGCTGCAAAGATTATTACCATGCGCTAATACACCAAGACTGTAACCTACATTCTTACCAAAATATTTGCTGATATGTTACGAGAGCTTATCAAATTAAGGAAATAATGCTTCTGAAAGCAATACAGTCAATATCAAACTGCAAAGGCGCTTTGCCTAATATTAAGATAACTAATGACTTGATAAGAACCTGTTTTTCAATTTTAATATTTCCACAGGAACTAGAAAAATTCAAAGTCGACGTACCCGAATTACTCAAGGAGCAACTTTTCAACCAAATCTGAGCCGACAACCTTCCGTCCAGTTTCTGTATTGTTCTTGTGCCTACTCACTTTTTTAAAAAGTAAATTCTCCGCCGTGGTCGAGTGCGTGGGGCTAGAGCGATCAAACTCACGCTTGCACACCTTCTTCTCAAGTCCTTCGCATTGACTTATCAACATCCCCTGTGCTCCTTGACTATTTCAAGTAATTAGGGGGCACACATCAGCTAAGTCGTAAAATAATAATAATAATAATGATAAACAAACTATATAAATGAGCGTCCAATTCAAAAAGCTAATCCCACAGTGGCACAGTATTTGTCTCGTGTTTAAAAAGACGCCAAATTTTACTCGCCCTCTTCACCACTTCCGAGATTTTTTGGAGCAGAATTATAAACGACGCTTTTCGGGTTCCTATGTTTAATACATGCAGACCTCAATTTTGATGTGAAGCTATTCAATAACCCTAAGAGACCTTACTTAAATTTTATAAACTCGTTAAAATATCAATCTTAGACAATAAAATAAGTACAAATGAGTAAAATTAAAGAAGGTCGAAAATTGACCTCAAACTGGGCCCCCCTTAATTCTTATTCCTAAGAGCATACGACTTGGTTTGCCATAAATCCATGTCTGAAGACATAAGACTTGTGACTTATTTCCATACATGTGCTTGGGGATGGGGGTTGGGGGATTCACCCCCCAGACCTGGAGCTCACCCTCCCAGAATCCGCAGTTTTCTGGTTTCTTTGTGCCTCTATCAAAATAACGTTGGCATACGACGTTATGAAACTATGCAGATATTCGTCAGTTTGCTTAAACATTAACAGAGAAATAAAAATTAGCGCAAATTTATAAAGTCTACGAAAAGAGTGCATAAACGTATTCTTCATCCAGTAAAATTCGTGTTTACTACACCAAAATTTGCACAAACTTTTGTTTTGACGTACTTTTTCACTCATAATTGTTTAGTTTCAAAATTTCATGCTAAAAATTAAGCATAAATTTTGGAATTTAATATACTGAGAAGATTGTATGTAGATTTATTCTTGCAGGAGTCCTTATAGCAATAAACCTTCGATGAGTTGCGTATCTTGTCCGTCTACTGTCTAGATTTCCTTTCGCTGGGGGTAAACAAGGCAATAAAAACTGGGATTGTCTTCAACAATTGTTAGTGCAAACGTTTATATAGCATACTGCAGAAGGAGGGGGACTGGTCACGCAGTAATCATTAGTGAATGTTTTTAAATTTCGAACTAATAGTCTACAAGCGGTTCTTAAGGACAAGTTTCAATGTTAGCAATTTTTAAATACTAATATCTAAAAATAACATGCTTAAAATGGGAATGATTTTCGAATTGGAAAATTTTGCTTCAATGTTATCAACACTTTGTCACTTGTCAGAAACGTTAATTTGGACTATCCAGTTTGTAGTGTTAGTACGTACGTGTGTAATCAGGACCCTGAAACAAAGGAAAACTTAAGAATTAAAAGAGTTTCTACACAAAGGTCAAAAACCTACGTCAAAATTGGAACTCTTTAACATATACGTGGCGATAGATTTGAAACTCGAAGTTTGCTGAATTAGTACTGACTTTCTGCACAAAAACTTGATTATCCTAACAATTCCATGTAGAATCTTCAAAAGAAATTGTTTTACATACAGTTTGCTGAAATCCAATACATTTTACATAGAATTTAATCTAGACTTATTTTTTGGCTCAAATATTTATATTCTAAGCTAAATGTTTAAGCAAATTGGGTAATATCTACATAGTTTCATAACGTCGTATGACAAAGTTATTTTGACAGAGGCATGGGCAAAAAACAGACAAATCTTGCATTCCAGAGGCCTCTGGCCGCCGGTTCAGCCCCCCAATATCTCTTCCTGAACATATCTGCTTAACACTAATCACCCAGTGTGTTAAACAGTAGTCTCTTTAGTTTCAACGTTTGGGACTTTAATCCGGCTTCATAGCAACTCAAAGACATATATAAAGCTTTAAACTTGTTATATTGCCTAGCTCAGAGTTCTTGAAACTCAGAGTTCTCGGAACCGAACCTGTTTAGCCTACTACAATGTTGTTTCCGAGTATGTTTGCAAGAGGACTACCTTTCTTGTGTAAGCTAGACAAAGACAAATTAAGTTTTAACCACTGTGCAAAACTAATTTCAACTTCTCGCATGTAAAGTTCGAAGCATTTGCATTCGACATGCAAGTTATCTGTATTTGCGATTACTGTGTTCTGCAAAACAAAACTAACCAAAATGCAGCTATTCAAACCGCACAAGTCTAGAAAGAACCTGTATAAGTCTTAATGAAGTTCAACTTATTTAGATTAAAAACTGGCAGCTTATGGCCCATTATACTTGCTATCGTTGGCGCCGCAACACTTCTCCTGCTGATAGCACTGGCGGTGTAGAGGAAATCGACGATTAGTCCAGTTCAACGGAAAATATGGATGAACCAGTTCTTTATCCAGCTGTTTACAACACCACTACCGTTCCAATTTATATTTACTAACCTTTAATATCATTTTCTAACATTGACAGCAACCATCACCCATCGCTTTCACTAGTTTCATTGCCGCTATGCCTTATAACGATTGAACATTCAAACTACTGTTCTTCCTTCTTTAATAAGCATAAAGCCAACCGTATACACGTATCTAAATACCTAAATATGGACTATTTGTCTTAAAACGATCAATTTCCTACAGGGTGGAAATACAGCACATGATTTGGCTTCTGTTCGTGGGCAAGAAAATCCACAGCATTAAAAACGACAGCAAACAACTGCAGTCGCCATAAAGTAGATTTAGCCATACCATCTATAGAGCTAACAACTGCGTTGAAACTGTGTTGTTATGGGTCAATCACAATAAGGACGGAACACTATTGTGCGGAATTAATAAAAGTAGCCGACATTTTCGACTACATAATGTAGCCGAACAGTTCGACTACATTAACAAATGTAGTCGAAAATTTCGGCTAGATTTATTAATGTAGTCGAAATTTTCGACAACATTTGTTAATGCTGTCGAACAGTTCGACTACATTAATAAATGTAGTCGAAAATTTCGGCTAGATTTATTAAAGTATTCGAAATTTTCGACTACATTTGTTAATATCGGACACATTAATTTTTGTGTGGCGGAATTAATTATACATTGAGGAAGCTGGACGGAATGGCGAAATTAATCATTCATTCTTTGTCAATATCAAACAGTTAAACTGCTTTTCTTCTGATTTTTCAGCTTCGGATGAACAGTGTGGGGTGGGTCATTTCTTGCATCGTGCCATTCCTTACTAGCAAATCAGAATTTTGTACTTTTGTATCAGATTATCATAATGGTAAACATGAAATAAACAGTGTATGTTCAGAAATAAACAATTCAGCATGTTGTCCACTTCTTGATGGAAATACTTGTCGCCATTCAGCTAAGTGTGAGTTTTTACTTCACACAAAACATTAGGTCACTTCAAACACTGCCTATACAACTGTATATACACTCGAAATGCACTAAATTGCCCATTTCATAGGTCGGCATGAAGGACTAGTAATAACAACCTGTGAAAATACATGTTTGTGTGGACACATTTTAATAACTAGTATTTATGGGGAAGCCTACTTAGATTTCTGGTTTTACGTGTCAGCCAGCCATATCAGATATGTTGCGGAATTGATTAGCTTAGCCAAATTGTCAAATTCAAGATTAACAAATGTAGTCGAAATTTATGACTTTATTTATTAATTAATTTATTAATGCATTTGTTAATGTAGTCGAACTGTTCGGCTACATTAATTAATGTAACCGAAAATTTTGGCTACATTTATTAATGTAGTCGAAAATTTCGGTTACTTTTAATTTATTAATTTTAATAAAATTAATTTACTTTTAATTAATTCCGCACAATAGTGTTCCGTCCTTATTGTGATAGACCCATTACTAGCCACAGTAAACTTAAAGTTAAACTTAGACGGTGCAATGTTATGGAAAGCATGGCATTACACAGTTCAAACCAGACATATACAACAGACTTTGGGCGGGGCGGGGATCCGGACTCATCATCACTCAATGAAATTCCAGAAATCCTATAATTTCCGGTTGGAAGAAATGTGTGTGGGCGGAATGGAAGAAAATCTGAAAAAGTGTTCGTTCATCAACAGTGCAAGGCTAAATGAAATGTCTCATTTAGATTCATTCTGAGAGATCGAACAACCGATGAACTTTCCTACTATTAAGGCAGTAGCAACACAACAGTCTTCGACCGACCCAGACTAATCGCCAATAGAAGTGACTTGACCATATTCATTGAAGATAGTGAGCCAGAGATGCCCTCGAATGGGCCCTGCATCATGGGCCAGACAGCAATGACGTCGTAGAAAAATTGACGAATGTGTTTGTGACCTGTGTAAACCATGCTAACTCTGCTCATCGGAGCACCAGTGAGTCTCCCCGAATGTAGCTAGCAATGTCCTGCCACCAGAGCCTTCGATACCGAACCGGACACCAGTGTTCCGTACGAAGATAATCTATACGCATTCCGGCGCATTACAGCAGCAACAAATAGAAAACCGAGCAGTGGAGAAAAGGTAGCAAAAGGATTCTTCTGACATTGGTGCTACGAGACAGGCTGCGATGCTGAGAAACCATACCCGGGCGCAAAAATGAACAAATTGAATGATTTGGAGAAAGTATTCGAGGTGAACAACAACATATGTGGAATGCGAGTCCCAGAACAACCAAATGAAGAGGAACAGCCAAATATTGTTACGATATTACTCCCCTTGTAGTTTAGGAATAACATGAACCAGGGGAGGAGAATGATGTTCCGATGGTAAACGCTCCCACTCAGCGACAGCATTCATTCATTCTAGCTGAGGCAGGAGAAGGAGATGAAGAAGAAGAAGAAGAACAGAATGAAGAGAAAAAAATCGCGAATAATATCCCTTTGATCAGCTGGCATAGTGGGATATGCTGTTCGAGAGAAAGTTTGGATATGTGCGTATGGAGCTGCGGACTCACTGTGCTGCCACACTCCTGGATGTAGCAGCCCTGCATAGAGTTGCGAAAGGAGAGTCCAGAATGCAACCGCAGTTTCAACTAAGAGACCAAGAGATCGTTGTCAGCCTTGTCGGCGTCATCGAAATTTCTATAAACTTTTAGCGGGATTCCAGAGAGGTATGCAGGTTGCTTTAGTGGCTTATCCCACTGGTTGGTGCACCCTGCAACCAGCAACAGCAACCAGTGCTCCTGAATTGTATCGTCGGAGCCTTATGTCATATCCTGCTCAGAACATCAAGAAATGAATCATCATCAGGTCATCTATTGCTCAACTCATAGGTGCTTTCGAATTGTAACCTATATTAGAAATATGTAGGAAATTTAAGTCTTTGTTTATCACTGACTGATTATTAATTGATGTGTCGGTTCTTGCGAATAAATAAATAGTCACCATTGTATATTCAACTGAAACATCATTGGTTATCTGTATGTAGGCGAAGCCATTCTTAAACCTTTATTCGTTTCAATTTACAAAATGATTGGATGGTTCAAAAGGCGGTAACATTAAATTTTGTTCGCTGCTGAAAGATAACTATGAACACAGTGGGAATCAACACACCTGTTGACAATTTCAAAGCTAACTTTTGAGCAGTGTTAAAACAACCAACAGTTCTAACTTTGCTGGTATTTAGCGACGCTGAGGTAGTTCTGTTATGTTTTTCCTTTACTTTTGAAAACTTTGGAGATGACACATTCCATGGAAAATGTCCGCAATTCAACAATAATCATAAACTGGAGTTTTTTCCCTGTTTCATGTTGTTTGGTAATCACAGTTTTACAATCAGCATTTACATCAAATTGAAGAATCATATTAAAATGAGAATTAAAAATTAAACACTGTGGCAAATTAGGTTGAACTAAGTAAAACAAAGGTACGCCGATAATTGTCTTTATCCTACTTCTGATGACGATAAATAACAGGAGACCCGGTATCTCCAGCATTCTTTGCTTTTTCATCTTTTTCTAAATTATCCAATTCCAACTGCTCCTCCAAATCCCCAAATTGGCTATCCATTCCCATTGATTCCTGACATTGAGCATTCATTCCCTTGATCTCTCTCATTTCAATCCCTGGATTTTCTCCTCCATGTGCATTTGGTGTTTGAGCCTTCCAAACGTTTCTAAAAGTAATGTTCCACAATAATTTAAAATGAGCACATAGACCTGTCTATTGACGTAATATAATCAGTCAATAATTGAAGACTGACTAAACTTCTACTTTGCATAAATATGTAAGAGAAACCCTTTTCTCCAGCCATCGTTCAAAGCAAAACAGATCAAAATTTAACTATTTCATAAGTTCCTAGGGGGTCGAAGCCCTCAGAGCCCTAGGGTGGGGGGGAAATAAAAATGAGGAGAGAAAACACGAGCCGGGAAAGGGGCTACTTTTCATATCTCGAGATTGGCTGGACCGATTCGGCTGAAATTTTCACAGCATGTACCCCTGCCCACAGGCTCTTCACACAGCAAGTTTGAGCCCGATCGGTCCACTCCTCCCTGAGATATTAAAAAACTATTTTAAAAAAATTAGCATTTCCCCAAAATTTCCCTATTTTACTTGTACTTGTAAATACACTATGCACCTCTACAGATCAACCCACAAGCCAAGACGACGGCTGACGTGATTTTCCGAAAGCGATACACGTATGATGAAGACCATCTTTAAGGCTTATTACATATTTATATTCATTAATTTTGCACAGTGTTTAAGAAAAACATGCCAGGTAAGAAAAAATTTTCATCAGATCAACAAAGACCCAAAACATTATCCTCTGTCGGGAAAATTCTAGTAATGATATACCGACTGAGCCACTTAGGTATAATAGAACCAAACTACAGTCTGAATTCGAATCTAAATATTTTTGGTTTTAAATTCAAATCAACAAACCCAATGCTCGCTTTAGTCCATGGTGTATTGGTCACAAGAAATACTGGTGGCGGTAGTACCACGACCGTTACTATTAGTAGTAGTAGCACCAGTAGTAACGGTGGTAGTAGTAGTAGTAGTAGTAGTAAAAGTAGTAGTAGTAGTAGTAGTAGTAGTAGTAGTAGTAGTAGTAGTAGTAGTAGTAGTAATAGTAGTAGTGTCAAAATCCAGTTTAAACCGGTTGGAATCCAACTACCAACAAGGAAGTATTTTCTAATTTGTATATAATCAGACGTTTTGCCTAATTTGCATATTCGCCTTGTTGACGTCTGTGAATTTCTTAGTCAGTATGTCGAAGTAGTTGATGTTTGATTTTGTAACGAGTCGGTTGGGTACCTGTATTTCGCTGCTACATTAAAAGCATTGTTACGCCACCAATCTGGTAGTTGGTTAAGGATGCCTACTTCAACGATGATCCTGATTTGGTAAAGTTTAGTCGAGTTTAAGTAAATTCCTGGATTTAGGCCCGGTCTAAGTACCTGCAGTCGCTCAGCCTCTCAATTCCCGCTCAGGTCCAGACAGCTGAGCTGGGGATTAACAAATGGCGACCGTGACAGGACATGCACATCTAGTTCACCTAATCAAGGAGTGCCTTCAGGAGCGAACTTTTTGGCTCGCCTCTCGGAGAACACTCAGCATAACGGTGATACTAGTCCACAAGAAAAGACGGGTGCCTCTGTCTACCATAGTGAAAAATACGCGCCAGTTCAATTCATAAATCAGAATACATCCTTAGATGATAACTTGGATAGATTGCAAAGGCTTAGAACAATTGAAGAGGCATCCACCCAAGCAAAGGCAAAAGAAACATCTCCGAAAATCCGGAAAACTGAGGAAGAACTCAGTAAACGCAAGGGAGAAAAGCCTTCAAAGGGTAAACGGGTACGTACGAAACATGAGAAGACAAAGAAAAGGATCAAGTCTAAGGTATTGGACCCAGATTTTCCGGACAAATTTCTTTTTGAGGATGTTTTACTTTCATACTCTGATGCGACATCAAGCGAAGAAAGTTCCGAGGAAAGTTCTGATTCTGATTCTAATTCGTCAAGTCGGGAACAAAAGGTTTCCTACTCTCAGCCACAAAAGGCACCAAAAACTGAGCCTATTTTTAATAATCGGAACTATTTAATGGCTTTTGCTCAGGAAGATAAATATTTTGTTGGAGCTCAAGCAAAAATTCCGCCTATTCATTCGCCAGTGGTTGTAGTGTCTGTCTCTGGTTTGAATACATTAGCTCTACTAGATACTGGTGCGAATATCTCGGTTATTTCGAAAAGCTTTGTAGAGCATTTACAAAAGAAGTCACCAGAGGCACTCACGCCCGGAGAGCGACGTTTTGCTTCAGCTACCGCAGCTAATGGTACTCCGATAGATTTTTCTGGATCAGTCAAATTGAATTCGTCTTTTCAAGGATATATTTGGCCTCACGAATTCCTTATCAGTGAACATTGCCCATACGATGTTTTACTTGGTTCTGACTTTCTTTCAACCTATGATTGGTCAATGTTGTTGGGCAGACATTCAATCTATCATCCTCTTTTTATAGAAGTACCTCTTTTAGGTGCACCTCAGTTGGATAGCATTTTACAAGTTC
The DNA here is from genome assembly GCA_030248195.1 of Trissonchulus latispiculum. Lineage (NCBI taxonomy): Eukaryota > Metazoa > Nematoda > Enoplea > Enoplida > Ironidae > Trissonchulus > Trissonchulus latispiculum. The sequence continues at coordinate 45,875 of JASAND010002326.1, forward strand.
TTGGAAAAGAAACTCCAAAAGTCTCGAATATTTTTCTTAGAGTTGGAGTTAGTGTGCAACCTAATTCAGAAGCATGGGTTCCAATAGCTTGTGAATCAAATGAACAAAATCCAAATACCGAAGATAATGACGAAGTTCTTTCTCTCATACGTACTTATGCATCCAAAGTACAACCTAAGACAGCTCCTTGGCCCTCACGTTTTCAAGATCCACCAAAAATGGTACGAAATTCTATGAAAATTGTTGAAAAGTATAATTGCTATGTGGTTCCTGGCATTGTTTCTAGTGAAAATCAATCTCAATACGTTCGAGTGTGGAATCTTGGTCCTGAAGCTTTGGACCTACGGCCAGGAATGCTATTAGCTTATGCTGACGATTTAGTTTCTGTGAAAAATCCTAAAGGCAAGGAAGCTTTTCTGCGTATGGGTGATAACTGGTTTGAGCAGGAGTACGTATGTGAGTCAGATCATCTTACGGGAGAAAACCCACAAGTCAATTCAGCTATTCATAGTTCAAACATTAGGGAAACGATACAAGAACAGCAACAACAACCTAAAGAGGAAAAACCGTTAACAAAGCAAGAACAGTACGAACAATTTCTGAAAGAAGCTCAGGTAGATAAATTCGAATGTTCGGAAAAATCTAAGGAAAGGTTCAAGAAGCTATTACGTAAGTACGTACATGTCTTTGCTACGCCTACTAACTTAGGAAAATGCACAACTGGACAACATCTGATTGACACTGGTATGGGTGGACCAGTAACAGCTAAGGCCTACAGAGTGAATCCTAATGAAAGACTACAAATTGAAGAACACATTCGGAAGATGTTGGATCAAGGTATTTGCTCTCCATCGAATAGTCAATGGTCATCTCCATGTATGCTGGTAGGTAAGAAGGATGGAACGACAAGGTTTGTCATCGATTACAGGAATCTGAACAAGATAACTAGGAAAGACCGATATCCACTAGATAGATGAAATACTAGATATGCTCAGTAAAGGAAAATTTTTCTCCACTTTAGATCTTAATAATGGCTACTGGCAGATAGAAATGTTTCCACCTCACAAAGAGAAAACTGCATTTATTTCACATATGGGACTTTTCCATTTCAATGTCATGCCTTTTGGATTAACGAATGCTCCAGCCACTTTCCAACGCATAATGGAGCGCATTTTTACTGAACTTCCAGTTTACATCGATGATCTACTGATCCCTTCAAACGATGAGGATCACCATTTGAAAATGTTGGAAGTCGTTTTTCAAAAATTGACTGACCATGGTCTTCGATTGAAAATGAAAAAGTGTGTCTTCTTTCGCAAACGAGTTGAATATCTTGGACACTTTATTTCCGAGAAAGGCATTGAAACTGACTCTCGTAAAGTAAGTGCAGTTCAAAATTTTCCTGTACCTAGAACAGTCAAGCAGCTACGTGGATTTTTAGGTATGGCGGGTTACTATAGGCGATTTATTCAAAATTTTAGTACCATAGCCGGACCTTTGAATAATCTTTTGAAGAAACAAGAATGCTTTCATTGGACTGATGAATGCCAAACAGCGTTTGATAGTTTGAAAACTGCGTTAACTCAGGCACCTGTGTTGGCATACCCAAATTGGGATAATCCATTTTTGTTAACAACTGATGCTAGTATTCAAGGTCTCGGTGCGGTACTAGAGCAAGAACAAGAAGGTGAATCAAGACCAAAACCAATTGCTTATGCAAGTAGATCTTTAGTAGGTGCAGAAAAGAAGTACGAAATATACGAACTAGAAGGATTAGCTGTAGTCTGGGCATGTAAACATTTCCAACATTATTTACGACATCGCCAATTCACCCTATATACTGACAACGAAGCTCTTAAGTACATCTTTACCTGTCCAAAACGTCAAGGCAATAGTAGACTAGCTAAGTGGCATATAGCATTGCAAGAGTACAAATTTACAGCCTTACATCGAAAAGGGGTTGACAACCCAGTAGCAGATGCTCTTTCGCGTAATCCAAAGTCCAAGGACAACTTTTTGGCTGACATTGCGACGGCGGATTCACGATTGCAGCAAGTACGTACGCGAAATAACAATACAGAAACAACATCTGAAAACGAAGAAGAGTTTGATGTAACTGAGGACATGTATCCACCTGTATTCGCTATTGAAAAGTTTTCTGATGAAAGTTGGAGTCAAGCTTTAGATGAAGATCATGAATTTGGTCCTTTAAAAGACTACATGGAAACTGGTCGTTTAACTACCGACGAAAAAGTTTGGCGTTTAATTCGTTTTGAATCGGATTTTGTTTTGGAAAACGGTATTTTGTATAGACATCACATTGACTCGTGTGGACGAAGGAGACTAGCGTTACCTCGACAAGTGTGCGTCCCACAAAAGTTCCGAAACTATATCTTACATCAATACCATAGTGCAATGGATACTGGTGGACACCAAGGAGTACCTCAAACTCTTTATAAGATAGCTACTAAATACTATTGGCCAACGCTAACTAGAGATGTAACTGCATACGTACGTAACTGTATTGTTTGTGCGAAGTTTACTATTGGACCGAAACAACCGCAAGCTCCTATGAAACCTTATCCACCTGTGACTAGGCCATTTGAACGGATTTACCTAGACGTTTGTCATTTTCCAACTAGTAAGAAGCAAAAGGTCTGTGTTCTTGTTTTGATAGATCAGTTAACACGTTGGGCAGAAGCGTGGCCTCTTAGAAATGAAAAATCTGAAACGTTAATACGTACGCTTTTGTATGAATTTATTCTGCGTTATGGCGTACCTAATGAAATAGTTACGGATCAAGGCCCAAACTTCAGTCAGAAGTAACATCGACATTTTTTAAGCTACTAGGTACAAAGAAGCTACGTACGACAGCTTATCACCCTCAGTCTAACGGACTTGTAGAAAGAGTAAATGGTACTATACGTGAAATAGTTAAGAAATACATAGATACGTCACAGAAGGACTGGGATATCAAACTGGCTTTTGCAATGCATGCGTATCGAACATCTTTTCATTCTACCATTCAAGATACACCATATTTTCTACTTTTTGGTCGTGACTGTCAAGTTCCGGAAGATTTGCTTTTTGAAAAGTTGGACAAACCCGTGACTTCTTTAAATGCTTATAAAACATCAGCTATGCGGGAGTTAACGGAAAACTGGCGTTTGACTTCGCAAATTATTAAGGACAAAACTGACTTGGTGAAGCAAAGGTACGATAAGAATGTACGTATGAAGCATTTTGACGTAGGACAGCTTGTAATGCGAAACATATGTCAAGTACCAGTACCACAAGGACATATGGCAAAGTTAGCTCCAAAATACGATGGTCCTTACCGCATAATTGAGAAGATTTCGGAACAAAATGTGCGTTTACGGTGCTTACAAACTGGGAAGGTAAGTAACCCAATTCACGTCAATCGACTCAAGAAACTACCAGACGTGCATCCTCAATTTACCGATGATACAGCTGAACAATTTGATGACTTATTCCAAGATACGCCTAAGGAAACGGCTACGGAAAACAGGGAGGACAACAACAATGATGCTGGTAGCAATACTGAAGGATTAGAAAATACTGTAAACGAGGTCGAACAAGGGCAAAATTCCATTGAAGAAACAAATCAAGACGAAACTGCATCCAATGCTAGTCAAGAAATGGCAATAATCATCAAGCAGTTTAATAACACTACTGCACCAGCACCGTATGCACCAGTTAGTAGGTCATTTATTCCATCTTTACTGCGTCCTATACCAAATTTATTCCGTTTTGTCAACACTATGTCTTTTCAATTATAGTCATTAATTTGTCTAGGCCTTAAATTATTTTGCACAATTTAAACGTTGCACTTGTTTTCTATTCTAATTTACGGCAGTTTATCTTTTCATGGCTTTGTCGATCCCTATAGCCAGGTCCAACAAGCTACGTCGTCGGCTAGATAAAACCGTGGAGATCTATTTGGAGGATCCAGCCTTCTCTGGAGTTCATGACAGCGTTACGCCACTTTGCAGAGATCATGGAAGCTACGACATGAGTTTCAAAGACCTGCGGAAGGGTATTCTGTACCATATAGGTATCAGTAAGATTCAAACGGGTTAAAGGTTTGTTTTGATTGTTTAACTGCCATTTAAATTACGTTTGTACCAATTCAGAGTATGGTGTTAGACTATCCATAGCAGAGTCACGGTTCTCAAAGTTTTTTTACTGGTAGTTATCAATAGCTTGGTCGAATCGCCATGTGTACATCTAAATCTGCTTCGAAGTACTTTCCAGAAGGCTATTGTGCTGTCAACTTTGGGTTTCATTGAATTTTCTTGCTTTGGACTTCCTAATATCGAACTATATTGTATTCTTTTGTGCCTTCAGGTATTTTCATTGGTTCAGTGGTTCTCATTTGGTAGCTGATCATTTGGACTAGCTCCTTGCTTCTCGGATCCCATGAATACTTATTGGAGCGAGCATAGGTTCTGGACACATACGATCAACGGTCCTAATGGAGCATCATCAGGCTGTACTGGTTCCGTCAATCTTTATTCATAGCAATATCGAACGGTATATGTCTTACATTCCTACCTACGTTGGTGAGTTATCTTTCTGGATAACCTACACAACAGGGACATTGGTTGTGCTGAGTGCGAACTTTTTGGCTCGCTTTCTAGTACAAACGATGTCCCATCCATTTCAAATGCAAATTCTGACTTAACCAGTAGTGTTTAATCGAACTGAAACGTCTGTTTACTTACAGTAATTCTATTCTCACGAATCGGAATTTTGTTGTAGCTTAAACTAGTAGCATTTAATTCTTGTAGTTTGGTATGCGGAAAGGAAGCTTTGATTAGTAGTAATGAAACGAGGCTCTTTGTTTGTTGCGTTTTAAATTAAAAGCCTCAATGCAATAGCGATGACTCGGTTTTGATAATAATTGGACGATTTCGGATTTTGAAGTAGTTTTTTTAGTCACGCAGTAATTTTGCAGTATATACTTAATTTGTTGTGTTTGTTTTTCTGTTGCAGGATTTTTTTGCCGTTTTTTTATATGTACAGTCAGTAATCGTAGTAATAACATTGTACAGTTAATAATTGCATTGGTAGTTGTTGTACAAATTTTTGTGTTATCTATGCTTATCGGAATATACCTAAAAAGCAACATTTCGCGAAAAACTCAAAAATACTTCAGTTTATATATATATATACTAACTTTGTTGTTTGTGATTTTCATTCAATGATTGTGTATGTCAGTATGCCTATGATTTTTTTTGTTGTTCGGAGCTTTATGAACGGTTGATATCTGTGTAGCTTGTAATCTTGAGTGATCTATCTCTAGTTTAGCCTCAAACTAATTATTTTTATTTTTCTCTAATTTCGAAAATTTCTTAGGCGATAACTGTGAGTCGTATTTATTTTGCACTGATTGGGGCTCTGTGTAGCCTGTATTCTAACTGTGAAGATCGCAGTTTCCGCCTATGGAACTCGATTTTCTCTCTCTAGCCTATTACTACGGATATAACGACTCTACATGATGGCAACTTCAGTCTTCTCAGCTCCGATCCTGTTTCGAGTTCATACGGCTTTGAACTCTCCCCGAAAGTTACTCTGAAGACCATCACAACCAAATATAGTTTTAAATTGCAACGACAACAACTAGAAGACAGCGCATCATTATAGCTATTTGAACTTTCAAACATTTTGTGTACATACTTTATCCGCATGTTCACTAGTTTGTATAATCTCTTGTCTTGTTATTCTTCTACCTATTCGCTAGCGTTTTGTATTTATATTTGCCGGCTTTGTATTATTTGCTTGTTTTTTTGTGAGAGCTCTGTGATTTGTATTGTAATTGTGATTTGTTTTGTAAATGTGGTACTTTTGTTAGCTATGTAATCATATCTTGTGTTTGTATATTTGTTTCGTCTAGTGCTGTATTCCGTTCCCCAGATTAATTTCCCCTATATGTATACGTATGTGTTGTATTGGATTTCTTGTTTTTGTCGAAAGATCGGGTGATCTTTGTTTTTCAGCGGCGGAGGAGAGTCCGTACGCAAGGCTTTAAGATTTCTAAACTGATATTTTGTGTTATACTAATGCTTTCATTGTTGTACAGGATAATTTGTTAGCTAGGATTTGCCTACTTGTAGTAATTTAGTTAGGATTGTATTTTGTCTGTGAATTGTCTTCAGCTAGGTTCTTTGTGTTTGTTTAACTTGTATTATATAATGTGCTTAGCTAGGATTTTTGTTCAGGTCATGTATAGATTAGCTCTTTGTTTCGTATAGAATTTATGGTTAATACTTCGGATAGCATATTAGTAATTGTATGTTTGTTTGTATGTTTGCATTAGGATAATTGTGAGTGTGGTTGTGCTGGATCCATGAATGTGTTTGTATGAATGTTGTACTTCTATTGTTTTTCTAGTAGTTTTTATCTTTTTGTCTAACTTTCTATGTAAGAATCTTTCTATATTCTGAATACCTTATTTTCGCTGTATTTAGTTTGGTTGCAACTATTTATTGTCTTTCGGGTATTCTGTTACTCCCTGCGTTTCGCTATTTTCGCATGGCTATGACTTCCATTTTGCTACCACTTCTAACTTTAATTTTCTTAGCTTCTATTTGTAGTTTCTTTCTTGTAACCATGGGTAAACGTGCCAGGATACGTTCCTCATAACTGGTCTCATGGGATTTGTGTGAGATCTATTTTTTACTGTTGAAATTTTCCTCAATTTTCAATTACTGAATTACGGTAGCATTCCCTCTCGTCCTCGTATTTTAGCAGGCGCTAAAATTTTTCTATCCGGGGGAGGATGTCAAAATCCAGTTTAAACCGGTTGGAATCCAACTACCAACAAGGAAGTATTTTCTAATTTGTATATAATCAGACGTTTTGCCTAATTTGCATATTCACCTTGTTGACGTCTGTGAATTTCTTAGTCAGTATGTCGAAGTAGTTGATGTTTGATTTTGTACGAGTCGGTTGGGTACCTGTATTTCGCTGCTACATTAAAAGCATTGTACGCCACCAATCTGGTAGTTGGTTAAGGATGCCTACTTCAACGATGATCCTGATTTGGTAAAGTTTAGTCGAGTTTAGGTAAATTCCTGGATTTAGGCCCGGTCTAAGTACCTGCAGTCGCTCAGCCTCTTAATTCCCGCTCAGGTCCAGACAGCTGAGCTGGGGATTAACAGTAGTAGTAGTGGCAATGTCAGTGGAATCAGTGTTACTCGAAGCATCAGAAGCAAGTCGTTATAAAGTTGTAGCTAAGAATTTAAATTAAAGGTAATAATCATTCGAAGCTAGTTTTAGTTTTGAAGTTAACGGATATATACATATATTTTGAAAGATCAAGATTTTAGTTCTCAGAACTTATTTAGTTCCTGCTGCTGATGAGAACGATAATTTAGATACAGATCTATTAGACTACCATTCGCAGTGTTCTCCGTCTAGTATAATCATAGTTATCATCGTGTTGTCTCAGTATCATCGTCGTCATCATGTCTCAGTAGTATCGTGTATCATCTGTTATCACAGTGTTTAAGAAAAACATGCCAGGTAATAATCGAAAGAAAAAATTGTCATCAGATCAACAAAGACCCAAAAAATTATCCTCTGTCGGGAAATTCTAGTAATGATATACCGACTGAGCCACTCAGGTTTAATAGAACCAAACTACTGTCTGAATTCGAATCTAAATATCTTTGGTTTTAGATTCAAATCAACAAACACAATGCTCGCTTTAGTTCATGGTGTATTGGTCACAGAAATACTGGTGGTGGTAGTACCATTACCGTTACTATTAGTAGTAGTAGCACCAGTAGTAACGGTGGTAGTAGTAGTTGTAGTAATAGTAGTGGTGGTGGCAATGTCAGTGGAAGCAGTGTTACTCGAAGCATCTAAAGCAAGTCGTTATAAAGTTGTAGCTAAAAATTTAAATTAAAGGTAATAATCAGTCGAAGCTAGTTTTAGTTTTGAAGTTAACGGATATATACATATATTTTGAAAGATCAAGATTTTAGTTCTCAGAACTTATTTAGTTCCTGCTGCGGATGAGAAAGCAAGTTTAGATACAGATCTATTAGGCTACCATTCGCAGTGTCCTCCGTCTAGTATAATCACAGTTCACATCACATCATCAATCACATCATCTGTAAATCTACAGAAGTCGAAATGATAGCCGTGATTTCATTTCCATCTATCGGAATTCCTATGTTTGAAATTCCTATGAATTCCTATTCCTATTCTGGAGATTGCTTTTGTCATTGTAAGCCATAACAATAAGACTAAAATATATAACTGGAGAGTACGATCTCCATTACCATGGAATGGACTCACGAATAAACAAAAGCGGGCTGCAGATTTTGCTTTAGCTCAAAATGGTGTATCATGGGGTCAATGCCACCAATATCTTCCCCTCGATGTCGCCAATAATTCACAGATAAATTAGTTGATTATCAATAACACAGAAATAATTTATACCAAAGGAATAGCTCCGACAACTCGGGTTTCGTTCCTTAATTAACGATACTATGCTAAGTACATCACTCATCGATGTCGAGAATCTTGGAATGCCATCTTTCAAAATTGTACCGTCTGAGCCTTATGTCATATCCTGCACAGAACATCAAGAAAATCATGATCAAGTCATCTATTGCTCAATTCATAGATGCTTTCAAATTGTAACCTATATTAGAAATATGTAGGGAATTTAAATCTTTGTTTATCACTGACTGATTATTAATTGATGCTTCGGTTATTGCGAATGAGTAAATAGTCCCCATTATTTATTCAATTGAAACATCATTGGTTATCTGTATGTGGGCTGAATCATTCTTAATCTTTTATTGGTTTTAATCTACAATATAAATGGATGGTTCAAAAAGCGGTAACATTAAATTTTATTCGCTGCAGAAATGTAGCTATGAACACAGTGTGAATCAACATACCTGTTGACAATTTCAAAGCTAACTTTTGAGTAGTTTTAAAATAAGCAACAGTTCTACCTTTGCTGGTATTTAGCGACACTGAGGTAGTTCTGTGGTGTTTTCCCTCTACTTTTGAAAACTTTGGAGATGGCAATGGAAAATAATAACAAAGTCTTGAATCACTATAAACTGGGTTTTTTTTGAAGTTTCAGACTGCTTGGTAATGACAGTTTTACAATCAGCAAATACTGGATGTTTGTTCATCACATTCTTATCAAAAATAAGCTTTGGAACACCTTTAATCAAAGTTACATACACATTGCAAAATTCTAACTGGTAACAGAGCAAAAATGGAAATATTGCAAAATTGTAAAACCATACTTAAATGAAAAGTACACTGTGACAAACTAGGCTGAACTAAGTAAAACAAAGGTACGCTAATTATTGTCCTTATCCTTCTTCTGCTGGCGATAAATAACAGGGGACCAGGGATCCCCAGTGTTCACTGCTTTTTCATCATTTTCCAAATTATCCAATTCCAACGGGTCCTCCAAATCTTCCTCTTGGCTATCCATTCTCATTGATGCCTCAAATTGTGCATTCATTCCCTGGGATGCCTCAGGTTGGCCACTTGTTCCACTCGACATATGAAGCTGACCAGGCAAGGCCTCCAAGCCCCTTTGCTGTTCTACCATCTCAGTCGGATGTCCCACTGATTCTTCGCAGAAAATATTAACTGTTTTTGTCTGTTGATTTAAATTTATTATTATGTGATAAACAGAAAAATCACATAAACAAGTCATGAAAAAAAACGAGAATTTGAGATATCATAGGTAGTGTTCTGATTTACTGGTGTATAGAGTTCCTCATAGGTTTCTGAAATTTCGTCAAAGTCGTGGCCAAAATAAGTTCATAAGGCTACTCATAAAAGTGGGTCTTCCTCATTGCAATCCCTGGATTTTCTCCTCATGTGCATTTGGTGTTTGAGCCTTCCAAACTTTTCTAAAAGCAATGTTCCACAATAATGTAAAATGAGCACATAGACCTGTCTATTTGACGTAATATAATAGTCAATAACTCAAGACTTTGATTAAATTTTTAATTTTGCATAAATATGTAAGAGGAACCCTTTTTCTACAGCCATTGTTTAAAGTAACAAATTAAAATTTAACTATTTCGTAACCCTACTTGTAAATACACAAAGCACTTTCACAGATTAACCCACAGGCCAACTTGTACGTAAGAGTGAATTTCTGTTTTGTTCAGACATTCAGACGTCTAGATCATGCTGCCATATAGATCAATTAATTCGTTAACCAACAATGTCAACGAGGCGTATGGAACTCAATTCATCCTTTTTCTATGTAAATGTTACTTATATGTAGAATTCTCTTACCTTTAAGTGTGGCCATCTTGAACACAACTTCATGATTAATAAGGAAATCAAGTTGGAGAGGTCGGGGTAATCATGTTGGAACAGTGAGCACGTGCGGCTGCGAACACTCCAGATGCCACAGATTAATTTGACTTAGACTGATTTAGCATAAATTAATGGTTACTAACCGGAAGCCTTCCCGGACAGACAAAATATAAAGGAAAGTGGAGTTTCCGGTGCTTAGATCCATATATACACGAAGAAGGGTACCGATTGTTGAAATTTCCTGTGCTGCCCTTACACTCTGATTGTAAATATGAGGGATTGGTAGAAGTTAAGAAAGCGGAAAACGTTAGAGTTTTAGTAAACTTCGCACTACACTAGATGGTTATAAGCCATTTACTGTTTCTTGGCTTGATTCATCGGTAGTTTTTGTCCCGAGGCACAGCTTGTTGAGGTCCCCATTCCCTCTTATTAAAGTGCGTTTGGTTTCTTTCTCCAGGTGTTTACTGAAAACGTACTATCACGCTTTCGAACATTCTATTAGTAGTCGAGCAAACTTTTGTACAAACGTTAAACAAAAACTAAAACTGTGACAGTTTTAGTAATGATTTTATTTATCCGAATCTTACGTTTGTCATAAGTTAGCCAAGTGCTAGGCGTACTCATACCTACAACACAGAAAGAGAAATAAGCTAAATTCTTCAATCAAGGCACTGGTAAAAGGCCTTAATTGAAGGAGTTACAAATTTCAACTTCACATAATTAATTACTTGTTTGGCGCAAGGTTGCTGAATTATTATGCGCTAGCCTTGAAAGATGCATCGGAATGGTTGTGCTACAGTTTCACTTTCGAATTTTGCTTGTCTTAATGATTACCTACGTATTCCGAAATTATATTCTTATTCTTGAAACAAGATATATCCTGGTGGATTTTGTCTTGAATAGTTGTGTAAAATAAGGGTTCCCCTTCCCCACTTTGTGTGGTCAGTAATCTCATGGAACACCCGGCTCCCCCTGACAGAATTCCAAAGACTTGCATTCATTGATAACATTAAACACAACCACGTTATTTCCTTTCTTCCCTGAAATTATTGCCAACCGGTTTTCTTCAATGGGACCATCAGGACTGACACGTTTCTGTTATCCTTGGGAAATTCAAGTTTGGTGCATAAATGGAATCTAATCTAACGTAGACTATTCCAGTTTGTAAATAATTTAATGAAGTAATGTAATGTATTTGGTACGATATATTCAAATACTCAAATATAGTCATATGCTTTATTAATCAAATGATAAGGGTGTGGATAAAATGCATAATGTGAATGCTGGATCTTTTAGGCATCAAATGCTGACGTTAACAGGTTGATTAGACTGGCATTGGCCCTAAACCCACAGTGCACGTCATAATGAAACCACTATACTACACCAATATGTCATTTGCATAACTTGTGTAAAGCTGTTCGACTACTATCAAATCTGGATTCACTGTATTATCTGAATACACTATTGTACAAACCTCCTCCATATTTACTTTGCAATTAGTTTCCTGTCTCTCGATTACAATCTGTAATTCAATTTGTATTGTATGTAGATGTATTTCGTTTTGGCGTGAATGCTATACTTTCACTTACTCTTACTGTGCCGGTCTCGCTCTCGATCAGTAGCAATAATAAAGTTTAACTTAGAGTCTGTCTTCTATACTGCCAAGGTTGAATAGCTGGTTTTGAAGAAATAGTCTACAACAGTAAAGCTAGTAAAAGAAATACTTTACATTTTGCACACTGGGTTTTAGGATCGCCACAAGTGCCACAAGAAGACAATAAGACTCTTGTAATCGCAATGTAATCGACATATGGAAACGACCAAAAACGAGCAACGTTGCAGCGCCACATGGATGACATAGCCATTCAGCAACAGCAGGCTGTCAACAATCAACGCCCGCGTAGAGACAACAAAGGTTTCACTAACCCCACTATTTTCATGGACGAATCCGACGAGGCCTGGGATGAATTTTATGACCACTTTGAGGTGGTTGCTCGCGCCAACAAGTGGGATAATCTGCTAAAGCTACCAAAATACCTCTCTACCTCTCTGGAATCCTCCTAGAAATTTACAGAAATCTGGATGACGCCGACAAAGCTGACTACGATTGCTTGATCCCGCAGTTGAAAAAGCGGTTGCATCCTGAATTCACATTTCGCGCCTCTGTGCCGCTCACCTATATACATCAAGTAGTACAGCAGAACAGTGAGTCCACAGCTTCATACGCAAATAGAGTTCTAACTCTTTGTCGATGAGCATATCCCATAATGCCTGCTGATCAAAGGGATATTATGCTTTGCGATATTGGACTGTTAACTTCGAAAAAATTAGTAACACCAGTGGCTGATCCCGTTGCGTTTGATGAAGCTCTACAGGAAGCATTGTGAGGTGGACCCTTACGATACTAGGTCTCAGCCGACTCCTGATTTGCAGAATGCTCCTACCTGGCCGCCATACAATACCACCGATGCAATAAACTCATTGCAACTATTACACAGGACAATGCCTGCTTAAAGACAGATCTTACTTATTGGGAACCGGATATCAAGGTGAGCTGTCAGTTGCTTCCGTAAAAGTTGTGCTTGGTAAATCCATGTGAACGAGCAGGACACGTGACTATGGCAATTTCCCCCTAACCAGGATATAGCCCAAGCAAACTCACGACTATGAATGAAAAGAAATCACAATATCGGACTAGGGCCTCCCATTTCGAAAACTCAGCACTGTGAAGTATAGGTCTTCAAGAACTAAATTTGTCCATTTCTTTCAAAAGATAAAAAATAAGATCCTATAAAGGGCCAGAGGAGACTATTCAAAAAGTGAGGGTCCCAAATCATTCTCAAATGAACTTGGATATGAATGCACTGACCTTCAGCGGCATCTCTGCAAGCAGTGTGGTTTGACATCAAACCAACGATTAATCATTACTTTAGGCAAGCTCTACACGCTAACTATATTTACTTTACAATTAGTTCCCTGTCCATAATTTAATCTGTAATCCAATTCTTAAGTAGATTGTTAAATAATAAAATTGTTGCGGTAGATGCATCTTGTGACTGTGTCTCGAAGTTTGGCATATTGACTTTCCCAGGAATCATTGCATCCCATTGCGCGATAAGAAGTCGTTTAAAAAGCACGACAGTTTCAAGAAGTCTTTTCTTCAGTGTTTCGTTTTATCCTGCACGCTAAACTTCCACGTGCTTTCACTGTGTCTGTCTTGTCCCCGACCTATAGTAAAATAAGTGTAACCTAGTTTCTGTTTTGTGTACAGCGAAGGTTGAATAGCTCTTTTAGGACAAAAAGTTCACAACGGTAAAGACAGTAGAAGAAAGATCCATTACACTATATCTATCTGGGAAATTTGTGAATGCCAGCCGTTCGCTTCTCCTTTATATCGTGGCTTATCTTTCAGCATTCCAACGTTTATCTGTCAGATAACAGAGATAAACTGTTGAACCAAATCTAAAAAACGTCCGTCGGCCTAAATGTATCATGGCACAAAAGGAACTTTTGCCCGATTCTAGAGTTCTGAGAAATCAGTGTTGAAAATGTTTCGGCTTGTATTTAGCCGTTATATTGTTTACTACGCTTTGCTAGTTTTGCTAGTTTCGTAACTCGTGTGAATGTCCTGGCTTTAGAACGAACTTTTATAAAGCTCTGCTCAACACTCAAAATTGCGAAAGTTTAGCGTTTAACTGGTAATGGTGCAACACGCACCACTCCACCGGGGAAGGGGAGGGAAGATAGGTGAATTAAAATTAAGTCAAAGCTATTTATTATCAAAGATCTATGTCTGTTATTTATTTCTACAGCCAGGAAATTTGCACTTGCATATGTGCCAATGATACTAACAGTCAGTTTCTGACAGCAATTCGTTATCAGTAGGCCTTGTGGCATTGTCTTGCTGCAAGTAAACTTCCATAAGTTTTTGCAGGTATTTCCAAAAAATACCATACGTCTTTGTGAAGTAAACTCTAAACAACAGTATTTGTGATAACCTAAAAATGACAAAACCTTTACAACTGGTTGTCTGCACCGGACAATGACTCAACCTGTTTCACGCAATTTTATAAAATTATAATTACAATTTCAATGACAATCGATACAGTATCGATACAATATCGATACAACCGATAATCGTATTACGGGATATACCCAGTTTGTTTGTTTTAAACACTGTTTACTATGCTATCAAGAGCGGGAACGAGAACACTGACTTTAGTCCATCCCCCTAGCTTGGGTAACATCGTCCATAAACAAATTTTCTCAAATTGTAATCTGAACTTGGTAACACAACTTGATTGTTGATTTCTTGTAGCTTTTCAATACCTGCGATCGCCCCATTGTACGCTCACGGTACTTGGCCGCGTCTTGAATTAGTGCCAATAGTTTGCACCATAGTTTTGCCAGTGCATGTTCTGCACGTTGCATCCTGCTGTGCCATATCCTGCGCTGGACATAGAAAAGAGACTAGTAAACGAGCCAGCCAAAATGGTTCCTCATCATTTTCGGGGATATTTGAATTTTTTCACTAGTGGTCTGGAAGCTTTCGTTAGCAATATCCCAGAAGTACTAGGACAGCAGAAATATTTATTCAAAAGAGAAACTCTAAGCCAGTCCTGGAGTTTTCAGCAAAGCTGGGAGTTCCCTTTTTTGTTAAGCGTCTGAGGAAGCGGGTCTAGAGGTTGAGGTGGAAAACGACTCGGACAATGGATCAAGGCTAACAAGACGTAATTCGATGATGAATAGAAACAAGATGTTAAAGCGTCCAGTCCTCGGCTCAAAAGGTGATTCAGAAAGTGTAAGTTTAACAAACATTGAACAACTGTTTCATATATGCTTCCAACGCAGAGACAGACTACAATTGCACAATGATATAAAATGACCTCGTTTCGAATTAAAATTTCCTATTTATTAGTTCTATATAAATTTGGATAAAATTTTGATGAGATGTAGGAAGAACTACGCACATTGAAACACTATTCTCGCTGTAATTCCTTTCAAAGTGTGTTGAACAATGTTGCTACTGAAAATGGTTACGATTCTTTACACTGCGAGTACTATAAAGACCTCCAGAAAATTAGCACAAACTACTACACCGATACAGTGATATAAGCCAAAACTATGATTGCTTAGTGTAGCAATTTGTAGTGTAGTGGAAAAGAGGTGAGTTTCAGTTAATGGAAGCATAGGCGGTGTAGTAATTGCGGTGGTTGCTGAGATTAAGGATGCTTTGGGCGTACTCGATCCATTTGTTGTTGTTGCGACTACTGCTATTGAAGTTGCTGTTGACGTTGTTATTGCTGTCGTAGTGGCTAGATGTCGTGTAGTTGTCTTAGCTGGCACCGATGGTGGATCGGTGAAGCTTTTAATCTTTGAGCATTAATGACTGCTTGGCAGGCGAATATTGGTCTTCGGACTCACTAGTCCTAGTCTATCTTCAAGCAGTGTTCAGAAAACGCTAACGGTCGTGGCGTGGCCAAACAGGAATATAACTAAATAATGTTGAATACTTATCAAACGAATGTAGACTTTCCACCATTTGCGGGAAAGGGTTCGCCAGAAACACGGTAGTTGAACGATCGCAATTTATCTCCCATATGGATGGGTAACAGATACTCCTGTAAAACAAAGCCATGAGCTGGAACAGTGCCTAAAATATGTACGTTTTCAGACAAGAATGCTACTAAATCAAACTGCAATGTTCCTTCTAACTTTGTAAAAAAATCATATCTAACTGTATCTGGATTGCGAAGACAAGTCAAAAGTCATAAATTCAAAATTAGTGCTAATCATTCCGTCTCATGAGGTAATCAGACGTGCTTATTAATTTGATTGTGGTTCAGTTTTAAACAAGCACAAGCACAAGCGGTTCGCCCTATCGCACAAACACAATTCAAATTTGAATTCAAGTTTGCGATTTGCGTAAAGCACAAAATGAGTAGGCAATCAAAACAGAAAAGAAATCAGAGTCAAATTGCATTAGCTATGCTTGTGCCAATACGTGAAATCCTGCGCTTGTCATTGTGAGCTAGCACCAGCCGACTCATCAGTGGTAACTCGTTCCGTGTCATCTGTTCACTGGTTTTATGCAAGGAAATACCTCGTAACGGTTGTAATTCCTTTAATTACTCTTCAAAGACCATATTTTCAAACCAATTGGCATCGTCATAAGCTTACACCAGTTGCGACTCAATAACAGTCAGTCAGCTCTACTCTGCCAAACTGGTAACTACTAACTAGCAACTCGGTAACACGCCTAAATTTACGGTAGAAATTTTTTCCAGAAGTACTTTACGCTTTACATATACACCATCCAGACCCCGCTTATTTAGCTGGTAAGTATGAAGTTTACAATCTAGCCCTGCTTTTGTAATGCCGACATTGACATCAGTAGAGACATAATCTTCATATAAAGCGCGCTTATATTGTTGTAATGACAGGTCATTGTGCTGTTTCTTTTGCACGCCTTTAGCTTTTGCCAAGTCCACAGAGTCGGTAACAAGTGTGTACATTTTTGCACTTAAAGCTATAGCCTGAACTCCGGTGGCCTCCGCTTTCCACAAGCCCGGCTCAACTTTGAAATAATCATACAATTCTTTTGAAGTGTCATTTACCAAAGTTTCCCACTTTTGCGAAAAGAATTCCTCCTTTAACTTTGGTTTTATGCAACTTTCCATATTTTCACCAGCTAGCGCAAACATGAAGGAATCGGTGTCTGTAAGAATGAGTCTGTAGTGAGTTCTTGGTATGTAGCGAATCATCAAGAAAATCGTAGAGGAATTTTAACAGACTAACCTTAGCCGCGCTGGAGGTTTCAAAGCCGAATGCAGTGGGTTTGTTATACACTGCTTTTTTCTTTGTGGAATTGATTTCATAGTAACCGTTATCCAAAGATGCGCAATCATAAAAATTCGGTTGGTTCAAAGCGCGCAAAAATGATTTCTCATTTCCGACTGTAGTATTTGTAGATTTAAGCGGATTCAGCAGTGAAGAAAACCGTATGCAGATTTTCCAAGCATTTACATAACTAGGGCGGCTGTGTCCGAGGTTGAGTGCGTTGCTGCAGCCCTCTGGCATTCTGCCACCTTTGAAAGGGGCGGCCCCGGAAATTGTATAGCCCAGGTAACACTGCTTGCCTCTACACCGTGGTATATCAACCACTTAACATAGGTAGCTGACATAACCATTTGCGTACAAAACATGCTGTCAACAAGGCACCTACGGCCCATCCAAAATTCACATTCTAGGCCGAGTTTTCTGATTAAAGCGGCCATAGTCTCACCATCAGACTAACTAACAGTTACATTTTTGAATATCGGCCCCATTATTGAGAAATACTCACGCTATCGGTCAGGAACTTTCATATCTAGCTGCAATGGCCCGCAAAATTTACCACTCTGTACATCGGCTAAGAGCTGAGCTACCGTTAACCTGCGACCCAAATATTTCGGCCCTATGGAGGATTTCGAAACAAAGTATTTAACAGAAATATCCTGGTCACATAATTTTACCCACGCACACCCCCACATAACATGCAGCTCATAGGTTTGCGATAGCAAAGATGTTCGTTTGTCAGTTCTGGCTCGTGTTTCAGCATTGGAAAGTTTGGTCAATGGGTTTATGCCGTCTTGGTTAAACCCACGACAGTATTAATTACAGCCATGAAAATGGCTGACGCAGCCATTGAACTCATAAACAACATCCTTTCTATCATAGTCACCATCCCAACTAGGTTTATAAAAACCGTCCGCAAAAAATATGGATTTATCACCTGTAAGTTGATCGTGGACAACTAATCTTTGTTCATCTTTATTTAGTGCTGTTTTGATGAAACTACCTGTGATATGAGCCATGTAGCTAAGATACTGCATTGCACCAGGGGCCTTATTGCATAATAATGGCTTAAAGTTTTGTTTTCTGTGCCAAACCACGTATGGGCCTGGCCTTTGCTTTCCTTTGGCAACAGAAAGGTACAAAGCATTGCCATCAACTAGCACTATACTTTCTACAGTTTCCAAATCTGGTTTCTCAGGATAAAGTTTTATGCCTATGCCAAAAATGCCTAGAGAAAATTAGCGCAGGTCCCCCCCCCAGTCCTGACTGCAGATTTCTACTGTCAGCATCTAGCAAACAAAAATAATAATAACATGATCTAACCCCCAGCTGTAGCATATATGGTAGCGCTATTACAGGCAAGCTAACATGCGACTTTAGCATACCTATTATTAGTTTCAAGAATTCCTGATAATGCTGCTGGAAAGCAAATAACGTTGGCCGCAAATCGTACCATAGATATTTTAGTAGGTCCCACAGACATGACATGTTGTTATCTTTCCAAACCTGCATCAAGATTTTTACAATTGTCTTGTCCCGTTTTAGGTACAAAGTTTAATTTTCTCAATACATTTTTAGAACCTATACCTTTTCGTATTAGTTCACAGTAGGCATCATGTTCAGCCGCCAGCACATTTACACCGGAAAGGGAGCTATAAAAGTCCTCTTATGCAGGTGGCTTAGGGCTAATTAAGTGCTCAGGAGTGCACAACTCATAGCAAAAGTAAGACTTTTCCAAGTAGGTTTTTCCAAATGCACGAACATAGTCCCTCAGTGATGACTTCTGATTGCCTGTATAGGACATGATGTCCAAGAAACTGAAGCGTATAGTAGAAACAGATAAATATTTACTGCTCTTTTTGATGATATATTCTATTGCTTCACCTTGCGCTAAAAGTTCCGGAAAAAGTTGCTCCCGTAAAAGCACTATGTCATATCTACCACTGATATAGCCTAAGACTGGCAACTTTTTAATGTGCTTGTTCAGTTGATCATGTAACTGGCCCACCTTTGCTAGACTTTTTTTAATTTTGCGTCTCTTTATACTCATACTCGAGAATATTGAGATCGTCCAGCAAGGACTGCACACTTTTCCGAATGATACTAGCTGCAGTTTGACTTAACACTAGTAAATAATTGACGAAATTTGAGACACATTCACTGCCGGTAAAGATTTCGACAGCAAGGAAACCAGGAATGTTAGAAGTGATTCCAATGGCGCAAACCCGATGTAGCTGGGTATAGCTAGTATTACCAACTTTGACCGTGGCTGCGGTTGGTTTCAGTAAAAAGCTTTCACAATCGAAAATGCAAAAATATGGGGCCAACTTTGGAAGAAATCAGAAATTCTCGCCTATCCACATGAATTCCGAACCGTGCCAATTGTTCTAAAACATCTTCTCTTGGACGGAGTCGTCCACCCGGACTAACGCTTTCCATTTACCGGCAGTCATGCCTTTGCTTGCGAGAAGCACATAAAAAAATTTGTCACACTGCGCACATTTAGTACACTTAAAAATGAAGACAGTTTGGGTATATATGAAAACTGTTCTGCCCATAGCAGGAAATTGACACTACGCTTGCACAGAGTTGCTATTTCTGAGCTAGGTCTGCGAACTAGCTGTTTCCGAAGTCCGCTGTCGTCACAGGCATAAACATAAATTTTACAGTCGAAAATGTGCTCAACGGTGGTTACACAGTGTAGCGTTATTTGACCATTGCTGTCCGTTTCTGAGCAAAATTTTTACGCAACATTTTAGCCGCGCGTATAGATCTGGAAACATTAACTGCTTTTTAAGTCCGAGAGCAAGGCACTGTCAAAAGCACAAGTCGCGTTTGTCTGTCTTGGGACAGATTACTGTGAGTTTGCCTTTTCGATTGCGACAGCAAGCTGGTAAAAGCTGAGAGCCCCCTCTTAGAGGAAAATCCTTTTGATATGCTATCACATTTGTCGGCATTACAAAAACCCATTCGCTAGAATCGGTTGAATTTGCTGCAGCTTCCTTTGGAAAATCAATTGAGGAAAATTTATTTTCCAGTTTGCGTATTTAATGCTCGAGACTACTAGAGGGGTCTGAAAGACGAAAGTATTAGAAGAAGGATAAAAATATCTGTAATCTCCAGTTTTTCTATGCTCTAGCACATAACCGAGTTGCATGTTTAAATTAAATGCGCATTCTTGATCGTCATACACCTTTTCAACAATGTCCATCATTGTCGATGGCGAAAGTTCAGCTACAGGAAAGTTGTAGATAATCCTTTGTCCTTGTTCGATTTTGAAAAACGCATAAATTTTGCTGGAATTGTCTTCTAGCAGTTTATCCAAAGCATCGTCATTACCAGATCCAATTTGTTCTTTGCGTTCGCTTCGGTTCAACACTGAAACAAGTAAAGTCTAAAAACTGGTGTTGTAATTACAATCGCCATCGAAGGTGCGCGCGCAAGCGCGCGCACGCAAGCCCCCCCCACACCCTGGAGATGGGGGAGGAGGGAGGTTTGACCGGTTTAGGGTTCTACCAAAATTCAGAATGATTAAGCACATTAGTTCAGATTGAAATAGTATTTTCGCGTGCTTAGACTCTGCTGACACAGGAAACGCATCCAGATCTTGGTTACGTGAACATCCAACGGCGTCCTCTCTTGGTTCATCATCTGTAGCATCAATCCGATAATCCACTGGTATACCATAGCTTTCAGCAAACTCTGCAATAATGAATTATTTCAGATATTATCCCGGCCGCTGAAATTATGCTGGTTGTTTTATTGCTGTTCTCTTCGCTAATTGTCTCAGCAGGTAAGCTACTTCATGAATCGGGACACTTTTTTCTATTACTTGTGTTTCAGGTGAGTTCTAACTAGAATGAGTGGAGTGTCCAGAATATTAAACTTTTTATGTGGTTTTTCCCTAAGTGCTTAAAACGTTTCAAGTTATTTTTGTAGAAACATTAATTAAAATGCGAGAAATGAAAAAATCAAAATCTAATTCATTCTTGTTTGAAAATATTCCTCAACTCCAAAAAATTATCCACTTTTTACCTTTAGCACGCGACAGTATTTGCGTAAATGCTGGATATTCAGGTGTTGTTCCATGGTCACTGCGGAAATGCGTTTTGAAATTCCGGTAACTATCAAATGATGATGGACAGTTCTGGCATTGCACGCATACAGTTCAATTTCATGTGATTCCAGATGATGACGCAGTATATTGAGAGAGTTAGGAAAAAATGCAAGCATATTTGGCAGAGTAGGGTCGGCATTAGCACAATTAATTAGCCTAAAAAATAAAATGTAGTTTAGGAGGGATGTTTCTGAATGATCCTCAAGCTGAAAAGTATCATAATCTGGATTTTGGGATGAACTGTAACGTTATGCAGACGCTCAGCATAACAGCTTTGACTGGGATACAGCAGATTAAGTTTGCCTCTTTATGTGCCTCAAATTCGCATTGGTGTCCTAGCGACCAACCGCATTTTAAAATAATCAATAACGGTATTTGTGAAGAAATGACAAGTTGCGCTTTTACTAGCAGTGCGATCACCACTGTAGATTCTACAGTGGGGGTAACAACGACCACTCGCATAACGGAAGGAACTGTTTCTGAGACAAAAGGTACGGCTCCAGAACAGACGCAACTATCGAGACCAGTATGACAGCTACAGCGAGTATTAGCTCGAGCACAGCTGCGGATTGAGCTCATAGTCCATTGACAGTTCAACTGGTTAACCCCTAACTTCAACTAAATTAGAGCCTCTGTCATATTCCACAACATGCATACCAACCTAATCAACCAAACATTATTGTAAGTGGTGTTACATGTTCTGCTATTGTTGGGTGTGGAACTGTAATTATCATGAGTCTACTCATTTCTGAGTACTAGTAGTACTCATCATGAGTCTTTCATTTAAATTTTCAAAAGAAACTCTAGACCCATGGTTTCTCTGCGAAATGCAGCAACTGACACTAGAGATGAGAATAGTGACTATGAGGAGCCGATTCGGCATAGCTCTATTCCTTCTGTATCAGCGCCGCAACTATACTATGAGCCAACTCTTGAACCAGAATATGAAACTGTAATGTTGAATTTAGTAAACTTACATGTTTAGTAAAAGATCGTTTAATTTTTGGCAGAGGCTGCGTGCTGCCTTCGCCTTCGTCACTGTCATCTGAAAAGCGCAAGTTTATCTTTTTCTTCAAGGGCAGAGTCGAGCCGGTGGCTTCTTCACCTCGTCGTCGCTATCTTGCTCAGTGTTGACCTCGGCACGGTCTTTGACGTCTGCAGCAGCTTTGCGGTCGCTTTCCTCTACAGCAGTGAATAAAGTACCGACAGCTTGCTGGAGCTTACGAGCGTGGCTTTTAAATAGGTCAACAAAGTTCTTGTGCTGCGGATCCTTTACTAGAATATCCGGATTCTCAGCTGAGAACGCGTAATAACGAAAACGGAGACGGGAATACCCAGGTGTTCCGCCGACTCGTTCAATTTCCGCGAAGAAACGAACCTAGGCTAACTCTAGAGACATCTTCAGCACGCACTGCCATCCTAGAATGAGAAATAGGTGATGTGAAATTGCATAGTTAGATCGTTCAAACTAGGTGTAATCTTACAATAAGTTGGTCTTTATAAAATTATAGTCTGTGAATATTTATGTTTTAGCTTTTGGAGAAAAATTTTTTCCCCATCGGGACTATATCAGCAGTGTTCGCAGCCACGGGTTGTGGCCTTTGTGTTCGATACATTTATAATTCGTACATTTACGTACATTCGATACATTTATAGTTCGATGCATGCGAACGTTGAAAATATAGAAATGGAAATTATCTCAATGTAGGCTGCCATTTCCGAGCTAGCCGTACGCGAGAGATCTGTCTACTTTCCTACGACTTTAGATGTCACTCATCCCCCCTTCCCCAGGTAATGAAGAAAGTGACTGTTAGCCATAAAAATTTGCTTTCCGCGCTAAGCTGTTACCGCTTTGATACGCTTAGTAAACATTTATAGCTGTTGTCTCTTAAACTTTGTGTAAATGCTTGAAAATACAAAAGCAAATACCTTAAGACTTTGTTGAAAGTAATCCGATGATAAATATGTTCAGCCGGATATGCAGGATATGTAATGCAGCAGATATGTAATGAGCCGGATATGTAATGCAGCAGATATCTCTGGGGCCGGACCTTAACTCATACGACCCATGAGCGCTAGCTATGTGCCACTTTTTTCTCTGCTGCAGTGATGAACATATAATTATTATGCTTGAAGTAGCAGAAGAGGCAAGAAATTGGAAAAGACGCTCCATCAAATAAAAATGAGGTAAAGTGCAGTTCAAAAAGGCTTCTGGCAGCGTTGATCAAGTGTTGTTTTATTGTTGAGCTGGAATGTCTGATATTAGTTTTTTCAAACAACCAAGGGTTCGAACCACTGAACTGATCGGCGAAGAAAGTTTGCCTAAATCGCTCACTCCAGAATAGGTACAGCTTGACCTTCTTGAAACGGTTTTGCCAAAAAATGCACTCCAAAAATATAATAGGCAATTGGTCTCAGCATGGCTTGAAGGCAAAAAACTTTGGTCCAGTTTGTTATGCGAATGGAAATATGTAAGCTTTTAATTTCAGTAAGCATAACATTTAGGTTTGGGGTAAGGAGCGCAGACACATTGTTGCTGGCGTGTTCAATATCTGCAGCAAAAGTGCTTCCCGTTTGATTGTTGAAAAGTTGTACCACGGAGGTGCTCAACTGATCTTGTGTGAGTGCGCAACTGAGCGCAACGCAAAATTCCATAAACAGACTGAAACCTTCCCCAACTCTAGAGTTGTGAATAAACCATGGGGCGGGTGTCCTGTACTCGCATTTTGTGATGATGTAGGCGTTCTGTTTCCAAGCGAATAAGACGTTGCCTTTCAGCAGTTTCCAAGCAAGTCGTTAAATCGGAATCAATCGAATAATAAAATTGATTACGAAGACTAAATTTTTTCTAGCCAGTATTTTTGTCAATTTCAGCAAAACAGCCTGGAAAGAGTAAAATTCCAACCTTTTCACGTGCCTCGTCATGTCAGTCCCTTAAGGTGGTGATTCCTTTTGGGCACATATTGTTGATTGACGGTTCAAATCAAGATGAAATTTGATGAAACTTTACAAAATAAGTTCATTTGGTGTTCTGACACCCTCCGCGCAATCCCGCTACTAAATTTCGAGATTTCCGTTCAGGACAGTTTTTGCCGACTTCTGACGGTAGAGTAGCAGCTGCATAGTTATGACTATACTCATTTGAACGATCTCGTTGAGCTCTACATTTTTCCTTTTGGAAGCAACTTTTTAGCTCATCTCTAGTGTGAGATATAGCCGATTTTCCTATTTTGGCGTTGTAAACTTGTAATTTTTGCAGAAATCAAGTAATCCAAGATTTCATGAGCTACGTAACCCACAAAATTAAACTAAAGGTGTCGATTTGAAGGTCTCGTTGAGGCCAATTATCTGAGGCATGATAATCTTCCAACTGCTATCCCGTGAGCTGCTATCACAAAACATGTAGTTTTTGCAAAAACATGAACAAATTCTTTCCAGCGATTGTGGAGCATTTACTATGCAAGCTAGGTGGTTGCCACTTACTGGACGTGTTTTGCACTAAAATACCCAGGGACCCTTTTTTAGTTGTCCCCATTGTTGTTTTCTAGTGTGAAGTATTTCTTGATATTTTCCTTGATTTTCATCTAAATTTACTTAAAATGCAGTGCTATCTTTACAAACGATAAACGTAAATTGTACTCTCGTATAGGAACCTCGGTTCCTTAGCTAATTTTCACAATCAAAAATGAGCGCAAATTTTAGTCAGTCTCATATATGACACGGAGGAGTGCGGTCGGGTTTCGTCCGATTTCTATAGTAAGTGGTCCCGGCCAGCTGTTTCGTGAGAGTCTTTGGAGACTTACCCCTTTTTCTTCTTTGGGAACCTTGGGTTTGTATTTCGTTTCCTTTGTATTTTGTTGTGTATTGGTTATTGGAACTTTGTGCCACTTTGGACTGTAAAATTCTGTTTTTCTCGTATTTTTGGGAAATTCATATTTTGTTTAAACAAACCAGTAAACTCACGGTACTTTTTTAGATTGCCGGCGCGTTCGTAGTCGTTTAGGGAGTAGGCGAGTTAGGCGAGATTGACATGCACACACTCACGAATCTAGCAATTCTTCTCTTTATTTAAATTCATCGTTTACTGGCAACAACAAATCTTTACACTAGCTAAAGTGGTTGGTTGCCAAAGCTTGGAAAAGTAGGCAAAATCCAGATTGCGCATACATTTTAGCTAATTTCTTTGTAACGAAGATCGGTTTCATAATAACTAAAAAAGGGTCCCCAGCTATTTGATAGTGGAATCGAATGATGTGGCCGGTGCCTCACGATAAAAATTACTTTAGTCTGCAAAAAATCTGGATAATTAAATTACTTCGAAAATACAGTAAACTAATTTCCAAGAACTAAATTTAGTTTCGTTGTATTCATTAGAAAGAGAAAATGTTAAGCTGTATGTAGATACAAAAAAATGATAATGGAATGATAGTGGAATGAAATTGGATGAAATTTGGTAGTGGAATCTAATGATGTGGCCGATGCCTCACGAAAAAATTTACTTTAGTCTGCAAAAGTTCTGGAAGATTAAATTACTTCGTAAATGCAGTAAAATAATTTCCGAGAACTAAAGTTAATTTCGTTGTATTCATCAGAAAGAGCAAATGTTGCAAACTGCATTTTAAACTAAAAATAGTTTCTTAACTCCAAGTAATGGTTGAGTAATAATGGTTCAAAGTTGATGTCTCCAAAAGGAATCACCACCTTAAACAGAAATCAGCGGAGTTTTTTTCTGTTAAACATAGTAAAGGGGGAATGACCCCATCGGTTATTGAAACTGTAAGAAATGAAATGGCAGAACATTAATTATTGCTTAACAACCTATTACCCTGCAGTGGGCTCCGCTGGGTAGAGCTGATTATGAGCAAGCAGTAGGTACATACTTAAATATGCAGTGATAAACTGCACAAAACGCAGGTCTTTTCGTGGTTTAAACAGCTTGTTCAGGATAAATGCAGTGTGCAGTTAGAAATGTACAACACCAGGCCACTCCTCTCACATTTGGTAGTTTTGTCAAAGAATCCATCTGGGAAACTGATGCTGATTA
The DNA here is from genome assembly GCA_030248195.1 of Trissonchulus latispiculum. Taxonomy (NCBI): domain Eukaryota; kingdom Metazoa; phylum Nematoda; class Enoplea; order Enoplida; family Ironidae; genus Trissonchulus; species Trissonchulus latispiculum. Next base: position 72,211 of record JASAND010002326.1, read on the forward strand.
CAAGATAGTTGTATCGTAAATTTCCAAAATCATATGTCAGCTGGTTATTAAAAGAAATGTGGGCTAGTATTTCTATACCAAAACCATGGATGTATCATTTTGTGTAGTCGTAAAATTTGTACAATTGAAAATCTGCAAACTGATGAAAGGAAACGTGCAAATAAAATTACACTTGATCAGAAAGAGCAAATGTTAAACTGCATTTTGAACTAAAAATAGTTTCTTAACTCCAAGTAATGGTTGAGTAATAATGGTTCAAAGTTGACACGCTTTAGCTAGAATTTATTATAAGTTGGCTTGAGAATATCAAAGCATAGGGGAAAAGAACGTTTCTCTTGTCTGTTTCGTTTTTCAAATATAGTATAGTTTGGCACCATTAATAGCAAAGCTTCAATTTATAGAGTACATTTTTTCATAAAAACGTAGCTCATCTCATTGATGGGAGGCGGTGCAAATTAGACAGGTTAACCAAGACTACGTTACTCAACTACAGTTTCAGGAATAAGCTGGAAACAAGTAAAAGTTGAAAAATTCCAGTCTTAACTATCACATTCAAAACACAAGTTACCAGAACTAGATGGGTAGGGTCTATGATTCTACCTAAGATTTGAGCGTGTGCTTTACTATTACTTATAATGGATACTAGTCTGTTTTGATATGTCTAGATCCGTTGTTTGAGCTACATTATGAATTATGATTATTATGATATGTGTGTGTGTGTGTGAGAGTGTGTGTGTGTGTGTGTGTGTGTGTGTGTGTGTGTGTGTGTGTGTGTGTGTGTGTGTGTGTGTGTGTGTGTGTGTGTGTGTGTGTGTGTGTGTGTGTGTGTGTGTGTGTGTGTGTGTGTGTGTGTGTGTGTGTGTGTGTGTGTGTGTGTGTGTGTGTGTGTGTGTGTGTGTGTGTGTGTGTGTGTGTGTGTGTTAATGCAGTACACGTAGATTCCAGGAAGATAAGCTTAATACAAAGCAGACGTTTAAGCGACTCATTGTTAGAAATATTTGACAATGGACCCGTGGAAGGTAAATTCAGCGTATTTGCGCAGTTCTCATGTTCATAATCTTCTGCGGCCTGTATTTGTCTCACTATCTTAGACTTAATCCTGAAACAATCAGATTTAGGGATTGCCTTGGCATTTTATATATTGTCAAAGACAGTAATCTTAAGGGGGGGCTACTAAAGGTTTGCCCCGACTTTGTCCGATTGGCCTACATTTTGGCGAGGATATAAGGCATGGGTGTGGTCAAAAAAATATCGGGTACTGAGATCTTAGCTGCCTTCCAGTCATGTGCAGCCGTCGCGTTTATGTGCCCGACCCCCCATTTTTCGCAACTACCAACATAATAAATTGAAAATTTCTGCTGACTGATAGGCCCAAGCTTCAAAGCTGTCATTCGCCAATGTGATTTGGCACATATGTCCCTACCTGCAGAAAAATAAGTAGTATAAAAATGGCGCTTTTGGGACAGTGGCACTTTGTGGCATTAGGTGGCATTGTTTTTAAACACCACTTTAACCCTATTACATCTATGTAGTTCCACAATGTGTAACTTTATACTTATGAAATTCGTGAACATTCCAATATTCACAATTTAAGTTATTAGAAATTTAGGTAACATCAACGTATTCCAATGCGATACTACCCGTCCTATTTTCCCCTTTAAAAGTCCAGAAATCTTTGATTCCCTTCATTTGTGTTTATTCTTGTCGACTGAAATGACTTCTGCAGTTATCGCTGTTAGTTGCATTGGTGTGCAGAAAATGGGTGATGTTCCTGTTGAAGCTACATTACTCGTCAAGCATCCTAATGTAGACCAACCAGACAGCCACCACTTCTTTATCCGTGCGCCAAAAGAACTGTGCCAGCTTTCAATGGATCAAAAAATGACTGTGCAATTCGTATCCATGCAAACGTGTCTTAAGTGGGACTCTAGTACTCATTTGGGTACATGGTCTGAAACTATGGATAAAATCAACGATATCATTTCCAATGCGAATGTCGACTATGTCATTACGAAGGGAACAAGCCAGTGGAATATGATACGTTCCGGACTAATGGAAAGAAAGTGCTTCATTCGAGTATTTGAAGGCGGTGCTCTGGGTTTGCCTAGCTTTAACCTTATGGAGAACGATGAAAGTAGACTTTCCTGCCCCGATCATTTGTTGGAAGAAGGAGCAAGATATTGCTCAGCTCACCGTGCCTATCAATTGCTTGACTCCTTTATCACCGCGAAGAAAACGGAAAATCACGATAGTGAATGAAGTAAACTATATTCCAAGTAAATACTGATTTTGTATGCAATTTGTGATTGCATTTTGTATGCTTTTATTCCTATTTATTATTACTATCATTATATACCTCTATTTTGCATTTAAATTGTTTCATGACCAATTGTTTCATAAATGCAATTATGATTATATATCTACGTGGTGCTTTGTATTTTATATTATCTGATTCAATTTCAATAAATACTCAATAGCAGAACAGCTTTATTTAATAAGAAAAACAACGCATTTACATAGTAGAATAATGACCATAAGCTAGGCTACTGATCCCATCCATTGAAATGTAACGCTTATCGTCATAAACAGACAAGCTAATTTTGTTTGAAGTCAGAGTATATAGTTGATGCTTGTCGTTTCTGATAAGATTCATTTCATGACGACGCACAGACTTGTCAAACAATGATGATACATAGTCAACATGCTGAATTTGCTTCTTTACAACAGCCTTTTTAACCCCCTTTGCACGTTTCTTTTCTATACCATCACACAGAATACTATACATTTTAGCTCGCAAACCACAAAATTCAGCAATAGGAACACTATTTGTTTCATCCTTCATTTTACCCATAATTTTTTTATTTATATTGGAAAACAAATGATGATCCAACGGGTAATCACTAAAATCAAACAAATGTTCATCGTCTTTCATATCTTTATAAACATCGTTACAATGAACAAGATAGCACAAGCTATCAGTATCTGTAAACAATAACTTAAGAGTATTTCCATATTTTGGACTCATATAATTGTAATGAAAATTGTACATCAACAATTTTGACAGATCGAGAACAGAAAAACCTACATAAATAGGTTTATTCAGCTCAACTGTCATTCGCGTCATGCAAACAGCAGCTAAATCTTCGTTGAAAACAGTCGCCCGCTCAAAACGAGAATTAGCTACTAGCTTGTTGAAACGAGCTTGTTCATATACAAGTTCCACATTTTTGTGAGCACGAACATTCTCCATCGTTTTGCCAAACACTGAGTTATTAAGCAGCTTAAACAAATTTTTCTCAAAATCCGTTTTTGCTGCCTTTCGCATATCGGTGTTAAAGCTGATGTATGGACTCATCCACGCTGATTGTCGAAATGCGAGGACTCTGTGAACACGCTCCAATTTAAGGCCCAATGAAAGATACAATTTAAGATTACGAAAATGTATAATGTATTTGTATTTATTGGAAAGATTGGGCACGAGCTTGAACACCTGAGCAGATTTAACACCCAGTTGCGATTTCAACATTTTACAGTATGGTGACAACATTTGTTCAGTGATAGCAATTTTCTCTGGTGCCAGCGGATAACAATTGTGCAAATCATGCAGTTCTTTTGGATACAACAAATCAACTTCCAAAACATACCCCATATCCCCCTCCGTATCCACAAGCTCCCACTCAATTTTCCCAATTTCATCATCTGAAAGCCACCGAAATTTTGCACATGGTTGTTTTTGCACCATCGACCAGCCATACAAGTTATTCGCATCCAAATACAAAATATAAGAATGGTCATTAGAAATTTCATAGTCACGCAGATAGGGATTATTTGCTCTGGCATACCGATGAGATATCATCGCTACACCACCACGAATCCCTTGCTCAAAAAACATATATTGATCGCTGTCTTTGAGAAGTTCAAGCTTTTTGCCTGTCAGTTTAAGACAAGCATCCCATCCAAAACTAGGTAATGTTATGTAATGAATGGGATCCAGGCCATAATGCCGAAGACAAAATGAGCGAAAATTCTCAAAGACATCGGCCAATAACAGTACATCACCAAGCAAGTACAAATCATGATATTCTCCTAGGCTGGTAATGTCAAAGGTATTCCAAACAGCAACAGCATGTTCATAATCATCATCAGATACACCTTCACCATTCAAGATACTGTGAAAAGCAGTCTTGGGTGGCAGCTGAGTTTCCTGAAACCTATGCCAATGATCCATATAATCATACGGGTAAATTCCCTTCCGTATGAGCATGCTCCATTTTTTGGGATCAGGGAATACTGATTTTAATGATCTGCAAATGCCGTTGAAGGTTCAGGATGTAACGCGCTTTGAATCTCTCAATCAACTTAGCATAAACATTATTGGAGTAGAAAAGAAGATGTTTTTTCCTCTTTACATATCTAAGAAAAATTTTAGACATGTTGATTTTTTGCTGATTGATAATCATTACTGCTGGATAAAAAACTTAGACCGTCTTCTATTTGATCAATACGTGGTCATCAAACATAAGAAGTATTATTGCAAACGTTGTTTACAGCCATGCTATACCGAAGAGAAGCTGAGCCATCACTTAGAACGGTGTGTGAAAAATAAGCCGTGTAAAACAGTTATGCCTGAAAACAGTATTTTGAAATTTAAGAATTTTCACCGAAGATTAAGAAGCCCTGTTGTCGTTTATGCTGATTTTGAATGCCTGACTGAAAAGCTTCACACTTGTTTGCCCAAGAAAAATGTTTCATACACAGTCGCCTATCAACAGCATACGCCGTGTGGGTTTGGAGCCATCACCTTTTCAGAATGCTGTGAAGAAAGCACTAAATTTGAATCATTCGCAATTACAAATATTAAAATCAGTATTCCCTGATCCCAAAAAATGGAGCATGCTCATACGGAAGGGAATTTACCCGTATGATTATATGGATTATTGGCATAGGTTTCGGGAAACTCAGCTGCCACCCAAGACTGCTTTTCACAGTATCTTGAATGGTGAAGGTGTACCTGATGATGATTATGAACATGCTGTTGCTGTTTGGAATACCTTTGGCATTACCAGCCTAGGAGAATATTATGATTTGTACTTGCTTGGTGATGTACTGTTATTGGCCGATGTCTTTGAGAATTTTCGCTCATTTTGTCTTCGGCATTATGGCCTGGATCCCATTCATTACATAACATTACCTAGTTTTGGATGGGATGCTTGTCTTAAACTGACAGGTAAAAAGCTTGAACTTCTCAAAGACAGCGATCAATATATGTTTTTTGAGCAAGGGATTCGTGGTGGTGTAGCGATGATATCTCATCGGTGTGCCAAAGCAAATAATCCCTATCAGCGTGACTATGAAATTTCTAATGACCATTCTTATATTTTGTATTTGGATGCGAATAACTTGTATGGCTGGTCGATGGTGCAAAAACAGCCATGTGCAAAATTTCGGTGGCTTTCAGATGATGAAATTGGGAAAATTGAGTGGGAGCTTGTGGATACGGAGGGGGATATAGGGTATGTTTTGGAAGTTGATTTGTTGTATCCAAAAGAACTGCATGATTTGCACAATTGTTATCCGCTGGCACCAGAGAAAATTGCTATCACCGAGCAAATGTTGTCACCATACTGTAAAATGTTGAAATCGCAACTGGGTGTTAAATCTGCTCAGGTGTTCAAGCTCGTGCCCAATCTTTCCAATAAATACAAATACGTTATACATTTTCGTAATCTTAAATTGTATCTTTCATTGGGCCTTAAACTGGGGCGTGTTCACAGAGTCCTCGCATTTCAACAATCAGCGTGGATGAGTCCATACATCAGCTTTAACACCGATATGCGAAAAGCAGCAAAAACGGATTTTGAGAAAAATTTGTTTAAGCTGCTTAATAACTTAGTGTTTGGCAAAACGATGGAGAATGTTCGTGCTCACAAAAATGTGGAACTTGTATATGAACAAGCTCGTTTCAACAAGCTAGTAGCTAATTCTCGTTTTGAGCGGGCGACTGTTTTCAACAAAGATTTAGCTGCTGTTTGCATGACGCGAATGACAGTTGAGCTGAATAAACCTATTTATGTAGGTTTTTCTGTCCTCGATCTGTCAAAATTGTTGATGTACAATTTTCATTACAATTATATGAGTCCAAAGTATGGAAATACTCTTAAGTTATTGTTTACAGATACTGATAGCTTGTGCTATCTTGTTCAATGTAGCGATATTTACAAAGATATGAAAGACGATGAACATTTGTTTGATTTTAGTGATTACCCGTTGGATCATCATTTGTTTTCCAATATAAATAAAAAAATTATAGGTAAAATGAAGGATGAAACAAATGGAGTTCCTATTGCTGAATTTTGTGGTTTGCGAGCTAAAATGTATAGTATTCTGTGTGGTGGTGTAGAAAAGAAACGTGCAAAGGGGGTTAAAAAGGCTGTTGTAAAGAAGCAAATTCAGCATGTTGACTATGTATCATCATTGTTTGACAAGTCTGTGCGTCGTCATGAAATGAATCTTATCAGAAACGACAAGCATCAACTATATACTCTGACATCAAATAAAATTAGCCTGTCTGTTTATGACGATAAGCGTTACATTTCAATGGATGGGATCCGTAGCCTAGCTTATGGTCATTATTCTACTATGTAAATGCGTTGTTTTTCTTATTAAATAAAGCTGTTCTGCTATTGAGTATTTATTGAAGTTGAGTCAGATAATATAAAATACAAAGCACCACGTAGATATATAATCATAATTGCATTTATGAAACAATTGGTCACGAAACAATTTAAATGCAGAATAGAGGTATATAATGATAGAAATAATGAATAGGAATAAAAACATAGAAAATGCAATCACAAATTGCATACAAAAGCAGTATTTACTTGGAATATAGTTTATTTCATTCACTATCGTGATTTTCCGTTTTCTTCGCGGTGATAAAGGAGTCAAGCAATTGATAGGCACGGTGAGCTGAGCAATATCTTGCTCCTTCTTCCAACAAATGATCGGGGCAGGAAAGTCTGCTTTCATCGTTCTCCATAAGGTTAAAGCTGGGCAAACCCAGAGCACCGCCTTCAAATACTCGAATGAAGCACTTTCTTTCCATTAGTCCGGAACGTATCATATTCCACTGGCTTGTTCCCTTCGTAATGACATAGTCGACATTCGCATTGGAAATGATATCGTTGATTTTATCCATAGTTTCAGACCAGGTACCCAAATGAGTACTAGAGTCCCACTTAAGACACGTTTGTATGGATACAAATTGCACAGTCATTTTTTGATCGATTGAAAGCTGGCACAGTTCTTTTGGCGCACGGATAAAGAAGTGGTGGCTGTCTGGTTGGTCTACATTAGGATGCTTGACGAGTAATGTAGCTTCAACAAGAACATCACCCATTTTCTGCACACCAATGCAACTAACAGCGATAACTGCAGAAGTCATTTCAGTCGACAAGAAGAAACACAAATGAAGTTAATCAAAGATTTCTGGACTTTTAAAGGGGAAACTAGGACAGGTAGTATCCCATTGGAATACGTTGATGTTACCTAAATTTCTAATAACTTAAATTGTGAATATTGGAATGTTCACGAATTTCATAAGTATAAAAGTTACACATTGTGGAACTACATAGTCGAAATAGAGTTAAAGTGGTAGTTATATACAATGCCACCTAATGCCACAAGGTGCTACTGTCCCAAAAGCGCCATTTTTATACTACTCTTGTTGCTGTAAATCAGTGGTACCCAAGTTTTGTGTTTGTGGGTTTAGTCTCGGAGTCACATTCACAACCTTACCTTACCTTTACAATCTCTATGTCGTACAATAAAATACCAATTAACATAAAACATTTACCTGTTAAATAAGGATGTAAGTCACTACTCAGGTAGCTACCCGAAACAGCAGAGCGATTAAATTCTGTAGTATATAATGCATCATCCTTAGTCCTTGGTTAATGAATGAAAATATATCTGCTACACTCCATTGATTTCCTAGGATATTCTGAGCCTCCATTCACATTTCTCGCTGTTGCATCTTCAATAGAGTCCTTCTAAAACTGGTTCCTTAATGAAGCGGAATCCGGTTTAGCTGTCTAGTTTCTGGATTGACAGAAGCGAAACTACCTGCGTATATAATCCCAACCCTAACTTAAATCAAACGTAGATATCACAGATCCACTACATAATTTTTGCAACAAGAATTAATTAGCTTACACTCATTGAACATTCAAATCTGTCGTTGTAAACACCCACAGATATTTCTTAATTAAACTAAGTGCTAGTTATCTGATCTAAAATATTACTTCACTGCAACTGCTCTAACTCTGTGAAAGCAAAGTTAGGAAAGGCAGAAGTTTCAATAATAAATTGACTCGCCTGGAACAGCGTCTGGAGGTTGCTGGATTCTGAGAAGAACACTAGACCTCTGCTAAAATTGTGGAGTAATGCGTCTGGGACCTGAAGGGCAGTACCAGCCGCACTATAATCATTTCCCACGACGAAGTAGGGTTGTTCGGGTAAGAAATTCTCCGGGCCGGGCCCAAGCCCGGGCCCGGGCCTACGAAGACCACCGGGCCGGGCTCAGGTCTAAAACGTTGTTTGCCGTCTCTAAACAATTCTGAGTGCATAATATGTTTAATTTTAGGTATCAAAACTGCATTTATAATAATTACATATATAATAGACAGACTGTTTCCTTCCACATTTGCACAAATGACTTAAAAATTAACATTTTATCGAAAGCATTTTCGATCTTTGGAAGGAGGATATCTGTTTTTCATTTATTTATTAATAGTTCACGACGAATTTAAGATTACTTTTATATATTTATTTATTTATTTATTTATTTATTTATTTATTTATTTATTTATTTATTACAGTATTACGACTAATCTAGTCGGCGACTCAAATAAGCGAAACCAGCTTTGTGCGTCGAATACGGAATTCCCTCCATCCGCCCTATTCGCGCGAAATTTTCAGGTTTTTGGGGAATAGCTACTTATTCTTATGATGTTATTCTTGTTTTCAGTGCCAGGGAGAAGGGACATTTATTAGTGCTGATGAATCAAATCGAACAAATCAAACACAAATCAAAAAGGCAGAGTCAAGAGTTTGAAAAGATTGGATTTTCTTGTCCCTACATATATACATACTTACACATACATTTCCATGCATTCAAGACAGGCTCAAAGTTCGCGCGAATAGGCGGGATGAAGGGAATCCCCTATTCAATGCACAGAGCTGGTTTCAATTATTTTAGTCGCCGAGTAGATTCCCTATTCGGCGCACAAATCTGGTTTCTGTCATTTTAGTCTTTTCTGTTTTGGGTATTTCTTACGTTAGAAAAAACCAATAGAAAGGTACTACAAAAGGAAAAACGTCAACAAGGTCTTTTGAACTATCATAATATCCATGCAGAAACCAACTTTCAGAAAAAGCAACATCAGCTGCACACGATAACAATTGTTTTTGAGGCGAGATTGCGTACAATGAACATACACCACGAACAAGCACAAGAACCATAAAAATACATTTATTTTACAATTTACATTTACATTTTACAACATTTATTCACAAAATTTCAACCTGATTTGAGCTGCATTCCAACAATATATACCCTAAAGAAATCACTACCTTAATCAAAAAGTTTATTTACAGCACAAAATTGTTACTTTACAAGCAGTTTTAGTAACGTAATTTGCTGCCGTCGATGAATACTAGATAGCAATTCTTGAGATTTCATGATTACATTTCCAGCAATCCTTTCGTTAAGAGTCCTTTTGTATTCCTGCAGCCTGAAACAGTAACCAGCGCTTACGGTATACACAAGCATTCAAGATAGCATTTGCAGGATTTGCAGCAATTGTAGCAACACATGCAATATCATGCAAATTTTGTTTATATAATGATAATTTGGTATTTGTAATCTCAATAAAAGATATGCTCTAGTAAAGTTTTATTGATTCCCGACTGCATTTAGCTGACAGAAGGCTGTTTTATGAAACTAAAGTCTGACACAAGAATGTGTGTGTAGAAAACCGTAAGTCTTTTTATTCCGTCTGGAGACGGAATCATTGTCACAGAAATTGGTGTTTCAACGTTGGTCATGGAAGATTTCAAATTTGTACTCCTATCTTTAGCATGTGGCCTAGCTTAGGATATTTTTGGAGCAGCAAAATATGCAAATTAGGTCTGAATTTTAGTAGACATTTCACACCAGCAGTGTCAGGTTCACGTGAATTTAATGAAGGTTTCAAATTTGAGTGGATCTAACACTACATACTGCTATCGAGCTACAAGTATTTGAAATAAAGAAAATTACTATGTGCAGAATTAAGTTGCTTCCTCCATTATTCCATCCGAGGATGAATCAAGTCACTTGAAGGCACAGATTGTCTTCTCGGGATCAGATTTTAGATTTTGCTTTATATTGGACAAAAGTGAACAAAAGAACTTGGCTGGCAAAACTAGTTTGACTTCGTTGATGTTTATTAGCTTGATTATGTGTACCAAACCAACCATGAAGCAAGAAATTAAAATTGAAGAAGTGATCACTGTATAAGTTATTCGAAATGAATATTTGTGAGCTATCGGTTTACTGTGCATTATGGTCTCTTACTGAGATTTGCCTGAGCTCGGACAAGCTATTGCCAGTAGCTTCAAAAGGATACTGTACATTTAACGCAGAAAAGTGTTAGACAGGCACCAGGAAGGAATAATGCCCCTTTTAGGGGCCTGCTTGTTTATATATAGCCCTTAACTACTGATAACTGATCGATGGATGAGGTTTCAGCGGAGATTTTTGAAACTAGTTATCGATGCACTCAATTCTGTTTCAGAGTTACTTTTCACATTCTGTGCAATTCTAATTAAATAACCAAAGAACGGCAGCTGCAAAATGTTGACAGCATTCCTAAGGAATCACTACTGGTTTTTGTTGTTGTATTATGAAGACCATAGCGAAAGTGATGCACATACTCACTCCATCACACAATCCTTAATCCGCTGTAGGTTTCATGGCTAAACACATACATTTCTGGTGTTATATCTTTGAGGTGGACATTGAATTCGAGTCCACAAAACTTTGTCCTTGACATGAAAAAACGGATTTGAAAACGGTTTGACGCAATTCCTGTCTAGCCTAGTAATTTAGCCGGATGACCCTTAAGTTGCAGTAAACTAATGGTAAAATAGTATACCACTGTTTCAATCTATTTATTCGCCATCGTGCAGCAGCATCCGTTACAAAGATTCTTTTAGATGGAGCAATCGAGCAGTTTATGAGAGTGGAATTAATGGCTAATACAATAGGACAAATTCTTAATAAATTGTTCATTGCAGACAAAAAGGCAATATGTTTGCTTCCTAAAATATAACTAAGCGGGGTTCATGCTTGTTGTGAGTTCGCCCACCTCAGACCCGAATTTTTAGTGACAACCTTAGTTTCGTTCGTTCCTTCATTTGTCATCCGAACTTTGGTCTAAAGCCTGTTGGACTAACAAATACCTGGCATTTTACTTTTCACAATTATATTGACCGTCAATACTTATTAGTCAAAAGGAGTTTCCCCCTTAAAGGCTTACTAATCTCTCTGTCTGTATGGGAATATCGCCAGGCATAGACTGGTGTTTCCATCTTTGTTTCTCCCCATCAGTCATACCTAGTATGTCGCCTGGATGTCGTCCACACAATGGAAGGCTGGAGGGAGCCAGTTGTGTTGCCTTTCGGTTCCGGGTTATCTAACCTCCAGTAAATGCTGAAGTGGAGTGGAGTAGTGGACCGGTGGAGCACAGCGTCTTTCGACTTTCCTTCTGCCGAAATTAGAAACCTTTACAGTCGTGTAAATATCCTAAAATAACCTCTTGCCATAGTGGCAGCAATTTGTCTGATGCCTTAGACCGAAACCCAAAATTGAGTTTCTGGATATGCTGGTTCTGTTGAAAAGACTACTTATCCTCATTCAACAGAGAAACGACAGTTATTGTCTAAAGAAACCTGCGACCAATTGTCAATTACTGCATAATTGCATAACACAACGAATACCCATAACTGTGAAATTCACACAGCAAATTTCAATCCCATAGCTAATTTCAATGCAACCAAGGGGATCTTGTCATTTTAATTCTAGCTTTAACTAAAGAAGAAATTAGAACACTCGCCTACAAAAATTTTGGATAATTATATCAAAACTTATGAGTAACACACACTGAGCAATCATGTTGTCTTTAATTAATGAACTATTAATGAGCAGAAATAGACCACTAACATTTCATTGAAGTGCATTGTGTCCCCTGATTTATCTCAGATTACCCACCATACTGCTTGTCAATTTTCCAGCAGACAGCAGGCAAAACTTAGCTCCTTTATCCATCACCAATGAAGCAAAGATACCGGAATGAGCCAATTTCTGGATTAAATAAAAATGCAATCTCCCCCACGCGCCCCAAATTAACTAATTTTTAATGGACAAGAGGAGATAAGTTTTCAGATGATAGTGACTCACAAACAGCACAAGCCACTCACCATTAGACAAAACTTATTTCAGATATTTCTGTTAGTAACAAATCCGATACCAAGGCTGCCAGCACAACATATTTATGACTGAATCAAGCGCGCGCTAAACGATTCCTCCATATGCCCAGCTAACCTGCTAAATGCTAAAGTTGACAGACCGTAACAAACAACAAAAAAAGAGCCGACCTGTCCCCACCAGATAGAAGTCAACTATTCTGTGCTTAACGTTCTAATAAATACCCATTTAGTACTGATGGTGTCATAAGCTTGCAGTAGGTTGTATACTATCTGCGAAATAAGTAATGAGTACGAGAGCTTGAACACAGATCATCCTATGCCTCACCTACATAGCAAAGCTAATCTCTCGAAATTCCAGCTAAAAGGTAAAGGCAAAGTGACCCCTGGAGAGAACTCCAACCTACAGAAGGTTATATGCTGCGACCGGTGCTTATCTCCAGATTCGCAGCCCGAAGCCATGAGCGACAACTCAAATGTTGACTACAACTGTGGAAGGGGGGGGGCAGCCCTTCATTAGGCTGACGCCAGAACACCGACTCCTGTAACCTTCCCACCGCAGTGGTACCCATTTACCGACCAGTTAAGGATAGACTGCTAAATGCCAGGAAATCTAAATAAATGCTAAGAGCCAGCAAGTGGGACTTTGGCAATATGTAATCCCAACTAAAGGGCAGAACAGTCTCATTGGAGAACCGTCCCCTCATAAAAGTGCTCTCTCCATCAATTCGCTTCCGCCATTGTGCTGAAGGCAACATAACACTTTCAGCGAATAGTGTACAGAGAGCACCAATGATATAGAAATTATGTGCTCTTCTCTCCTGGCTACGTGGTGTAGTGGTTCGATTCCCGGCGGAGCCAAATCTTTACAGCAGTCTGCCAGAAGAACCTGAAATCCAGCCCCTGTTTCTTGTCGTGTGTACCTGTACCTCTACCTTGGCGAGGCTAGACTGGCTGTTTCCCTGTGTTTGGTCCTTGTGCGGCTCGGGGCGAGCCTCTTGTAAGCGAGGGAGAGATGTACAGAGAGCCCTAATGATGTAGAAGTTGTGGGTTCTTCTCTCCTGTCTCCGTGGTATAGTGGTTGTACGCCTAACTGCAGTTCGGGAAGTCCGTGGTTCGATTCCCGGCGGAGCCAAATCTTTACAATACTGTGTTGGAAGATGCAATGCAATGCAATGAACAAACCACAAGGGCAAGTTGTTTTCTTGGAGGGAGGGTGTCTTGAAACACATTTGTAGCGCTTTTACCAGGGCTGGTGGACCAGAAAGAAACCGAGGACAAGCCCGAACGGGAGGCGTCAGGCACCCTCGTACCCACGAAACCAGGACCTAGAAGAGAGAAGGGAAGAGAGAGGTTCAGCTTTTCACTCACCATTGAAAGTAACGAATTGGCCCAGCCGGGTTTCCAACCACGGCCCTTCTGACTCCGGAGCAGACATGCTAACCAACTACACCACAGGGCCATCAGCTGAACTCCCATTGCAGGCTTATCAATCTTTCCTATACCTGCTTCCCTTACACACTGATTATTCAATCCGGTAGGTAGCAGTTGGTCATTTTGTTTTTAACAGTAGGTGGTGTGCGTGTGCCACCGGAACGGCCACTTTCCGTCCACACTACCACTGCCCAGGTTCCTCTACATATCGAACTTGCCTAAATATCGAGGGGAAAATGAAACTTTTGTTGCGAAAGCAAAAGTAGTATCTTCAAGAAAGCAATAGACTCTCAGTTAACGAACTCGAACGCAGCAGCGATAACTTGTAACGGACTTGAAAACGCAGCTTGTCTCTTTGGATGCATCTCAATGTTTACTCTACTCTGGCCGGGAGTTAGCATATTATCAAGAGTGCATAATTGCACTAAGCCACCAGAGGGCTTCTCTTCACTGCATTGCGTAACGGTGCTATGACCACAATACGCGAATGTTCCCCCGTTTGGGACCGGGGGTCGACCAAATCGACATTGCATACCCCCCTCCGTTTGGTAGGGGGGGGGGGGTAGCAGAAAAGAGGTTCCCCGTTTGGTGGGGGAGTAGCCAACAGCCAATCAGATTGCAGAAACCCCCCTCCGTTTTGGGGGGGGTAGAGCAGAGGATTACGGTAGTTTACTTTTACTGTTTACTTTGCTCTGGCCGGGAGTCAGCATACTGTCCTGTTAACATGGAGTTAATTTTGAGCTTTATTTGGCTTGGTGAATTCATCTAACTGCGGCAGTTACCGTTTTTAACACTGAGTTGAAAATGGGTTGATACTACCTAGTGTACGTCAGCCCGATAAAATGTTTGAAGGTCATCACCTTGCTTGTTTGCATATTCACTAAATATTTTCTTGATCTGTCTGTTTCAGTTAACATTTCCTAAATAAACAGTAAATAAATAAATAAATAAATATATGTCCAAAATGAAATGATAAAAACGTTTGCAGGTTTCTGTCCCTGATAAAAACACCGTATTGTATTAAATTTAAAAAGCGCATCTGTGATAGGCCAACAGAATTCAAGAATTCAAAGTATACAGTTGCATCTATAGGATAACGTGGCTGACCCCCCCCCAAAAAAAGGACAAAAATCTTGCGACTACCTCAGCGAGAAGGACAAAGGGCAGACCTTCTCGTCCAAGAGAAGAAAGGGACAATTCCTCAGCGATTTTTACCAAAAACTGAACATTTTTAGCTAAATATAGCGATCTTTCATTCTTTCGTACAATGCACTAAAATCCTTGATCTCTACTAATTTTGATCTCTTTTGATTTTGATCCTTAAAATTTCAGAATTTCCTTAACCTAGATTCCTAGCCGGGGTCAGGGCAGACCCCCCCCCTAGAATTGGACCCCTTATTAATTTATGACTGCATCGGGAAGCAGGCCGGAACCTGAAGAATTTGCAGATCGAATCAGAGGATTGACACACAGGAGATCCTACATTTTGAACACTCCAAAAGTGACAACTAGCAATTAGGTTAATTATTAAGTCCGTCCTATTCTGACCTTTCTTCACTTGCACTCTGAGTCGGAGTATCTCACAGGGAAACCCTTCCAGTCAAATCGTACAACATATCCTGATTTACAATCCTATGCTAAGGCTTAGGACAGTTCTCAGGTCATGCTACACCCACCCAGTTGCCCTAGAATAAAGGTTAGTTTTGCGCAAACACTCTGACGGAACAAAATGTTCGGATCCGGTTGAAAGGCGGAGCACAGAACCTTCATATTAGAGACCTTCACGATCCTGAATTTTTAGGCCCCGCTGGGCCCGCCCCCGCCCGAAACGTTTCAAAAGTTTTCTACCTCGGCCCGGACCGGCCTGGCCGCTCCAACTTAGGCCCGGTCCTGTCCGGCCCGTAAGCTAAGAAGTTTGACAAAACTGACAACAAGACAAAACCTTTAACTGAAAACCCCAGGTCCGGCCCGAAGGTTAGGTTGCGGGCCAGAGTGAAGGTCTCTACTTCCTATGTTAGCTAAGATTCATATGGTTAGTTTACAAGTTCCGCCATCAAACGTACATTTGTATATTTAGTGTTGAGCTTATGTCCACAAAAATAAGGATTGGAAAAGTAATCAGCTCAATCTAATCAAGCTAAATCAATCAATGTCAATCGGGCTAACCACAACCTAGCCAAAATGTACGCAGTTCTAACTGTACAAGAAATAATGAAAAACGCCTACATGCAGTTATTAGGCAAAACCTCAGTCCGAAACAGGAGAGCTTCACCCGATTAATGCTTGTAGGATCGACCTGCTAGCCCGCGTTTACTTCATTTTCTTGATGTACAAACAGTACTGTTGTACTGTACAGTACCTTCTAGCTTTGCAATTGCTTTCCTCACAGCTCGTTTCACATGTGCATCATTTAATGTAAAATTGACAGTTGTTTTGGGCTTCTGTGCTGTGTCCATCTCCTAACCATCAAAAAATTCTCTTTCTCTTTCACTTTTGTATCTCTGTAGACCCTTCTTGCCAGTATAGCCTTCCAATATCGATAATTTGGGGACAATTTCGGGGACAGGGATCTTAAATAAAAGTAAAATAAAATAAAGTAAAGTATTACATAATTAAATTATTAGAAAAACACCGTTAGGAGTACGACTGAACTTGGTCGAAGCTGTTGCAAAAGTATTAGACAATTCCAGCTTTTCAACTTTTAACCGCTGTGTTTGGTAACGGTAATAACTGGATGATGATGACTTTTTCAAGGAGGGCTACGGGGTGGGGATCCTGCCAGAATTCGGTTTCTTTCGCAGGACTATATGTCTATTCAAGAAACGTGTCACTTACAGTTCGAAAACGAATTCAAACCTAAGCTTCGTGCGATTGTGTCTGGGTGACTTAATCGGTAGAGAGTGGGCCTAGATCGCCAAAGGTTGTGTGTGTTCGATGTAGTCTATGTAGTCACAATATTATGAATTATGTACGGTTTTGGGCTCGCTGACCTGAGTACGTTATTGGCTGACGATACTTTCGACAACTACTTGTCGGTAGAGTTGTGCCCTGGCCTTGAAGCGGGCCTTCGGGTCTGCTTTGCCAATATCCGGGCCCGGGCCCCGGTTGTCGTCTAGGTCCTGCCCAAGCCGAGACTCCGAGCCTTGAATTGGGCCTCCGGGCCCAGGTCGGCGATGTTAGTAGTCTCCGGCCCGAGTCAGGCCCGGAAAATTTCTTATCGGCACAACTCTACTTGTCGGGTAGCCACCAGTTGGTGCTTAAACCAAGTTCCTGGGATGTATTTGTCGTCATTCACATAATTATTTGAACATTTGACATGTAACAACAGAGAATGGTTTAGTGTCCAAACACCTTCGAAAAGGCATTTTGTTGCAGACGCAGGCTTGCAGGCAATTTTTCGGACTTTCTGATCATACTTCCAGAAAATGTTTCGTTTAGGGCCCTGGTGTATAGTTTCACCCTAAAACAGGAGACAAAAATAAAAAATAGATTCTGACGAATAATGATTAACTGCACACAATTGGTTATAGTCTAAGCTTAGGCAATTTTCAAATTGTTAATGTGATTAGGAACCGTGTCAAAAATATGCTAAAAATCTATCGTGTACACTATTTGAACTTTTCGTTGCTAAGTTTTAAGCCACTGTTTTGACACAGCACACCAAAAAACCATCTGCTTAACTTTTCTATGTATTCGCATAAGCACGATAAACTTAGCACAAACTACATGCAGGCGGAACCTAAAAAGATCATAACCAAAACAAGGCGTAAAAAGAAACGTGTAGAATTCGTGTAATTCTGTACGAAAACGTTTGGAATTAGTGTAAAATAAATCGTTTATACGATTTTATTTTTGACACGGTTCCTTATAAATGAAAAGTAGATTCTTGAAGTCACGAGAGTAAAAACTTCAAAGTATCGAGGTTCTTTATTCGAAGTTTTTCCATCTGAAATGCAGAAAGGGCTATTATGGATCGTATAAATCAAACGGTCTAGTTTCAGCATAGGGGAAAAAAGGTGTTTTCCGGAAGAGGAATAGAATTTTATTTCGTAACCGAAGAAAAGTGCAATCCGGGACGTGAAGCATTGCAATTTTTCCCGCTGCGCCTCAGCGCAGCAGATCTCTTATGTTTGCTCAGTTGGTTCTAAATCGGTTAGGAGTGGTGTCAGCTCGGTAGTACTTTTAGAAATTTTACAGAAAGTTATATGTAGCTGACACCGTACAATTGTCTCCACAATTACCCCAGGCGTTTGCCCATCACCGTCTACGTGACGAACGCACCTCGGCTGCTCCACCGTGAAGCAGACACCCCTTTGCTGTCGGACGACAAAAGGAAGTGATGCCGGCAGGTGCCAGCAAAGATTTTTTACGAAAGCAAAGATTCCGTTCTATTGGACAATCAATTTCAGCCCAAAGAGCATCACAATCACCGCAGAGGATACAACCAAGATTACATAATACATAAGAGCATGGCAGCAGGCATACTCTATGCATTATAAGGCTGCTGCTCCTCTGCACGCTATCGGGCGACCCACCCATAAATCAGCCCACCGTCACCCCGCCGCTATAGGGGGCACAAACGGGTCATCGGCTTCGTGCTTGTATATTTTGTATGTTAATTATACAAGCTTAGACTCTCTACACAAATTAGGCCCCGTCAAGTTTAACATGTAAGTATACTAACATAGACCCCGACCCCGTACAAGGACTAACAAGGGGCGGGTTGATTTATGGGGGGGTCACCGATAGCGTGCAGAGAATGTAGCGAGCTTATAACACAGAGCGTATCATCGCTTGTCATACTCTTATCTATTATGTACTCTTGATGCAACGAATGAATAAAGTTAACGTTTGGAAAAATGTGACTTCTTCTGAGTTAATCAATCCAATGGTGCGTTTCATAGTCCTTTAAAGAAAGGGTAGAGTAGAGTTAAACTTAACTCGATCCTTTTCATGAAAGAGTTTCTGAAGGGTAACTCAAGCTTGAGTGGAGTTACAACGAGTCAAAAACAGTTTTAGTTTTAACTCTACTGTACTCTAATCTACCCTTTCTTGAAAAGTGGACCGAAATTTTCCGTCACCCTAGCTTTTTTTAGATACCAACCAAAAAATCACCTACCATTGTTTCAGACGATTATTTCGCCATCTGGCTGCTGCATCCGTCACAAAAATTCGTTTCGATGGAGCCACCAAGCAGTAGATGAGCGTAAAATTAATGGCTATGACAATGGCACAATGTGTCAATAGATTGTTCATTGCAGATCTGGAAAAACAGTAAAATGGTACCTGAAACACGATTAGTTTTTTTTTAATTTTTGACAGTATTTAAAAACGGTAAAAGTAAACCCGACACATGGCTCGCTATGAGAAATCTCCAATATTTTTAAAATTTGCTGGGGCGACCATTTCGGTTTGAAGTCTGTCCTGCTAGAGGACGATTCCGCATGCTGGGTAAGTTTAATTTATAAACACCCTAGAAATTTTTGAAAAAAGTCCTTCTCTGGGAGTCCAGTTATTTCTGAAGGTGTGCAACTGTGGTGTGCAGTGGTTCTTGGTGGTGTGCAACTTTCTTTCTCTCTATCTTTCTATATTAAAACATACATCGAGCTAATGAAAGCAGTCATTTAAAGTTGCATTTGTAAAATTCAGGAACATCACTTTGTTTTCTATATTTCTATGTTAATTGAACGAAATTCAACTTCTATATGACTGAGTAGCAGAAGCCCCAGAAATAACAGTTGGACCCGACATCGCTTGATGTCTCGATTTTGGCTGTTAGCGAGGTTAGAAAATAGTGTTACAACTAAATACTTCAACATCTAAACAGTACCAAACGTCTCACCAGGATCAGCTCTTGCCTAAATTTTCCAAGTTAATTACCTATCCAATAACTTTTAACCAGCAATCTCAAATGACGATTAGGACCATGACAACTTGCAAAATCTGATCTCAAATTTCTAGGATTTAAGAATTGAAATTTTTGAAGTAATGAAAGTTCCTGAAATAGTAATATTTATCCAAAAAGCTGTGCTACTGATACCCACCCGGTCAAATTGCCAATTAGTAATACCAAGAGTACATAATATAAGAGTGTGACAACTGGCAAGCTCTCTGTTATCAGAGCAAAAACTATGCTCTGTTCGCTAACGGCCTACCCCCTCCCCAAATTCGACCCCAGTGATCAAAGTGAATTCGCCCGCTATATTTGGGTTCTAAAGTTCCAAGCAGACACAAACTGCACTGCTTGTGTTTTGGAGCTTTAGCACATAAACATAGAGCGAATGAGCGTACTCCCGTTTGGACCCCGTACCCATCTAGGGGCGGAGTGAGAGGGGGTCAATTTGGGGAGGGGGTAAGCCGATAGCGAACATAGCATAGTTTTGGCTCTGACTGCATAGAGTGTGGCGCCTGTCATATTCTTATACATTATGTACTCTTGGTAATACTGATTTCAGATCATCTAAATAAAAGCAAAAAAACAAGTTCAAAACATTTAACATTTAATTGATGTATGTTTTAATACAGAAAGATAGAGAGAAAGAAAGTTGCACACCACCAAGAACCACCGCACACCGCAGTTGCACACCATCGGAAATGACTGGACTCCTGGCCGTAGAAGGAGTTTTAGCATAAATCTCCAGAATGTTTATAAATTGAACTTACCGAGCATATGGAATCGTTCTCTAGGAGGAAAAACTTCAAACCGAAATGGTCACCCCTGTAAATGTTAAAATTTAATTTAACATTTAATGTTGCTAAATTGCTAAATTAGACTTGCTAAATTAGACACCGTACAAAAGTTATGGAGTGTCTTATAAACAAACTTAATTAATTAATAACCTAATTAATGTTTAACCCTCCTGGGATTTGTTTAAAATAAATATACGTCATTGCCAGTAATTAGCTGACATTGTGACAGAGTGTTTATTGTTTTACAAAAACTATTTGACTTTCATGAAGGTATAGTCAGTCAGTTGATGACAACGAACAATGAAATTCCATAGAGACGTAATTCAGATCCCACGCTTTTGCTGCAGTTGTGCTCAGCTATGCCGTTACTGATCGTGACAAATTAAGAAAAAAGAGCATTACCAGGAACTTCAAAGGCTCGGCACCTCACTGCCTTCTCGAGATGGCTCTGAGTCCAACTTTTTGGACCCTGTAAGGAAAGCAGGCATAAGAAAGATTGATAAGCCTGATATGTGAGTTCAGCTGATGGCCCTGTGGTGTAGTGGATTAGCATGTCTGATTTCGAAGCAGAAGAGCCGTGGTACGATCCCAGGCTGGGCCATTGCTTTACTTTCAATTCTGAATGAAAATCTGAACCTCCCTCTTCCCTTCTCTCTCCTAGGTCGTGGTTTCGTGGGTACAAGGATGCCTGACGCCTAGCGTATGGACTATCTTCTCGGTTTCTTTGACGCGGCCCAGTTTAAACCCGGAATCCGGGTAACAGTCGAATAATGGTCATAAACAGAATATTTTGAAGTTTTCGGTCCCACAATAACAAAAGCAGCTAAATCCATGCTAAACTCAGGCTTTTGTACTCAATAATGTCTGTTTTAAGATGTTTCTTTGAAATTTCAAACATTTATTCTGGGACCGGATTCTAACAAGACTTAGCCTGCCCGGACCCGGATGCCAAATCTGCGGTCTTCCTTCCGCTCTACGTAGAGTGTATCGTCAGTCCGGAAAACTTTCTGCTGACCGGGCTAACTGGCTCACTCTCACAAACGATTTTTACTTTCCCTCAGACAAAACTGAAACTTGCATTGAAAACCAACAGTATGCTTTTCCCAAGGTTCTGAAGGAATAAAGCTTTATTCGGCATATGAGTTCATCGAATGGTCAGGTTGGTTGAGATCTGGATCGAGTAGTTTTGTTGATGGCCGGTTAACGGTCGGCCGTCGGGTGCCCTTAAAAAGTATCCTCCTAAGAAGTTATGTACTTAGGTACAACAGTCCTGCTGGCCAGAAATAGTGTACCTTCCCTTCGCGAATGCGAATAGCCTTTGCACTTGAGTAGTGGTTATTAAATTAAATTAAATTAAATTAAATTAAATTAAATTAAGTGGCATTCGCAAATGCTGACCTTTGCGACCCTTCGCACTTCATTCGCGCACCTGTTGTCAACAATGCCATTTTTATGATCACCGGCCTTTGTTAAAGTAGCAGTTGGCGCTACCTAAGCACACTGGCATCACAGCAGGAAGCTTAATATTAAGCTATCTTTTCGATCGCATTTTCCATGGGTCATTCGCACTCATTCGCAGAAATTTAGTATGCTTAGCCTGCGAATGGCGTACGCGAAATTGGGAATATTCGCGAAAATAGTTACACTATTTCTGGTCAGGACTGTAGGAGGATGTCTGGGAGGCTATTGGGAGACTCCCTAACCCCGTTTCAAAAGACCTTTCCTAGACTTAGCTGGCGCTGCTCCTAAACGCAGGAAACCTGGGCGAAAAGTTTGGAGTGTTGGATAGCACTCTTACCTTAGGAGAATCTTTTACAACGCGGCAACAAGAATCTTTTACAACAGAGTTTCGTCAGTATTTCGACTGTAAATGACATATTTGAAACCAGCCGACAAGTTTTTCGTTTTCGATTCGTCAACGGATTTTCGCTGGTGGTGTCGAATGACCGTTTCCGGCCGAAGAAGATTTCGGCAAAAACAACACTAGAGGCCAAACCGGACGGCACCGGCGAAATTAGCCCGGCAGCGGACACTTATTCCAGCATACTGGGCCACCAGGGGGCCCAGACATGTGCAGGAGGGGGAATCCAGATTTTTTCGGGTTTTTGCTCAAAAAACCGGAAAAATCCGGATTCTGGGGGGGGGGTGAGGGACCCCTCTGGGGGTGAGCTCCAGGTCTGGAAGGGTGTAACTCCCCCAAAACCCAAGCACATGTATGGGCCAATATCATCAACGACTAAACCCGGGTTAACTTGGCTACTTTTAACACTTGATGTTAATTTTGATTCTAATGATCTTTCGATTTTAATTTTGATTTTGATTCTGATTTTAACGCCCTTTAACACATGGCTGAGCAAGTTGACCCGAGTTTGGCCTATGATAGCATTGCCCCAGGTGCTCCAGTGGAATGAGCTGAGACAGGAATTCGAATCCAATGTGTACAACTGGAGTGAGATACCGCCCCAGCTTCGTCAAAGAGTGACGTAAGCAATTAGTTAGAAGAAAAGTGGGAACTAAACACCTGAAGAAATGACACTTAGTGAGATCAAGAGGCATAACTTATTATATATAGTGTATATAAATTATATTAATAACTTAAGATAAAGGATCAAACCCACAACACTCAGCAGTCAGCACTGGCATAAACTGGTCTCAAACCCTCGATAAGGTACATGGTGTACGGTTTATCGTGGTTTTAGGAACAAATTAATTCTACGAACCGTAAATGAGGCGAAACTACGCCTTCAAGAACCGCAGGGATTAATTAGTGGAACTCCAGGCGATATCCTGCCCCCCCTAATTAAAACAACAAAATAAAGTTGTGCCGTCTTATTCTGTTAAGGCGACATGGCCTAATTGCTCTAAAACATTTTACTGCCATTACGGTTTAACTTTAATTATGGGTGGAGCGTGCATCCTTTTTAATTTTATTTATTTTAAGTCAAATCAACTTATTAAACATTTTTGATCACGAGTGCTTGGGTATTTCTTAGAGTTTAAACTCAAAACTGCAGGTTAGTGCTCAGCTACAGAACAATGTCTTAATGTAAATTGACCACCCCCTTGTTTAAGCAGCTGTGTACAGCACAGAATGGCTTGTTATCCGACAACTTCTTGTGATATCTCAAAACATTCTCTGAAACAACTGTAAAGCAATTGCAGTGCATTGCAGTCTGTGTCAAGCGTAAAATCAGAGTTCTAAAAAAATGTTAAACCGAATACTGTTATTCCCTGGCCTCCCTAAATTTTTCCTTCGTCTTCACTCTCTGAAACCTGAAATAAAAAAATTGTTTTTGCCATAATGTATTTCCTAAATTGCGGATAATTTTGGACTCTGGTTCATGAAGCAGTCTTGGGCAGACATGTGCAGGAGGGAAAGTTCTGGGGGGGGGGGGGTGAAGGGCGGCCGCAGGCCGCCGAAAAACCGGATTTTTCCGGTTTTTTACTGGAAAAATCCGGATTCTGGGGGGGGGGTGAGGGACCCCTCTGGGGGGGTGAGCTCAAGTCTGGGGGGGGGGGTGAAAACCCCCCTCCCAAACCCCCCAAGCACACGTATCGTCTTAGGGCCTTTTCTAGAAAGGGTAGAGTGGAGTTAAAATTAACTCGATCCTTTTCATGAAAGAGTTAAAAGAGGAAAACTCAAGCTTGAGTGGAGTTAAAGCGAGTTAAAGCGGTCAATTTTAACTCTACTCTACAGTACAGCTCGAAATCACATACTACAGATCCCAGCATCAGGATCAGTGATCGAAGTAAAGACTCAGTGATTGCAGTCAAGCCATTGACGTCATTGTTTTGGTTTGGCTTCATTTGTAACGTTCCTATTGCAAAGTGATAAAATAGGTTCACTGACTGCAGTCACCTCCAGTCTGACTGAAACTTTCTGCTTTATGCATTAAGCTGTGCAAAAAAGCTTTGCGCCAGCCAGAGAAGCTGAAACTAAAAGGCAGTTTACAACAGCAAGAAACAAAATCTTTTATAATAGCCTTGGCCGGTCAGTCAATGAATGTTGTAATGCGCAATCATTGTTATCAAATTGTGTATATATGAAACTATGAAACTTGACTTAATTTTTAGAAATCATTTTTTGAATAGAAGACTTTTTCTGGATCAGTTTGATATATGATACAGTAGGAACTTTCTGGATAGATGAAATCTTACATTATTGCTGCCTAGTGCCTGTCATCAAAGCTGTTGCTCTTTACAATGTGTCCCCATCTGTATTTAAAATCCTACAATAGCTTTGTCAGTAGCTGTCGTGACGAGCACGAGGAAGATAGTTCATCTTGCTTCTGAGAAACCTACTTTTTCTGAACTTTACTTCCTGTTTCGTTGACTGCAGTTTATGCAAATTAGTTTTTCCCAGTCTGCAGTCAGACTTTGTTTATTTTTCTCTTGAACTTACGTCGGCTTTTACGAACCAGTTTTGTTATGTGTGCCTTTAATTAAATATGTTATGACTGTGTTAACAATTATATGATTTCCTTTGCTAGGATTTCACATGGTGCCGAAACCGGGGATAATCAGTAAGTCCTTTAGATTATCTCTGTTTTAGAGATAAGAATTGATTGATCTGTTTCTTCAATCTTTGGTTCAATTTTGTTTGATTATGTTTCTGTGTCCGTTATCGGCACAGAAACACGCTTGCATAAGCGCTTGAAAAAGTTTTTGGATCTCAGTTTTTGAGATTAACCTGTTGAACCAAAGTAATTTTTGGAACAGTATCAGAGTTTTGTCAATAATTTAGCCTTGAGCTACAGAAGTAGTAGTATTAGAAAACGGGTATTCTGGAACAATACAAACAGTTTCTCAAAGAAACTGAATAATTGATTGTTGATTGTTTTGTGGTTTTGTGGCACTTGCTACTGATATTTAAACATTGAGCGATTGCAGTTTTTGCATTCCTCATGTCTGAAAAAATAAAGTCGAAGTTTTCGAAGCAGAGAGGTGCTTTGAAAGCTCATGCAACGCGCTACCTGAGCGAAGTAAAGAAACTGCTGGCACAGGGTCTCGAAGCGGATCCAGACATGTTGATGAATTTGAGTGGCAACTTGAAGGAGATTCAGGAGAAGATTGCTGTTATCGATGACAGAATCTTTGATGTGTGTGATGAAGAGGAGCTGGAAGCAGAGATTGCTAATGCCACCCAATTGCAGGAGGAAATGAGCCAAGCAGTTACTGCGTTGAATACCCGTATCAGGAAGATTGAACTACTGAAGAAGAATTCGGACAATCCAGATCTGAATGAATCCACGAGCAGCCGGAATCGATGTGATAAAACGACAGCGAAGCTACCGAAGCTGAGGATAGCAAAATACAATGGAAGTCCATTAAAGTGGAGAGAATTTTGGGATAGCTTTGAATCGGCTATTCACACCAATGAAGATTTAAGCGCAGTGGACAAGTTCAATTACTTAAGAAGCTTGCTGACCGATGAGGCCGAGAGGTCTATTCGAGGAATTTCAGTTTCCAATGCCAATTATGATGTAGCTGTGGACACGATTAAGGAAAGATTTGGGAGAGAGCAGACAGTGATCTTTGCCCATTTTGATGAATTGTTTCGTCTACAGCCAGTGGAATCAACCACTTCGAAGTTGCGGAGTGTGTTTGATGAATGTGAGCGACACATTCGGAGTTTAGAGGCATTGGGAATTACAGAAGATCGCTTCGGTATCGTGTTTGTCCCTCTGATTCTATCGAAGTTACCAGGAGACATCAGAGTGGATTTGAATCGGAAAAATGGTTGTAAGGATTGGGAACTCAGTATGCTTCGTCAGTTATTGAAAGAAGAAATTGTTGCTAGGGAACTTGGTGAAAGCAGGATCCAGGTTCAGCCTACTCCGTCAGAAAAGAAGAGTTTGCCTCGGATGCGACCGACGTCCGAAGCTTTGATGGGCCAACAAAGGTCTAAGATGAAATGCGTATTTTGTCGAGGTGGGCACTTCTCCGACGAATGCCAGGAATTTCCTGATCTGAAGTCCCGTCGAGGCCAATTGAGAGATCGCTGTTTTAGCTGTCTCAGTTTTGGTCATAATAGTTCGGCCTGTCCTAAGCCCAGAATGTGTTTTCACTGCGGTGCGAAACATCATAGAAGTTTGTGTCCGAAGAGGTTTGGGCATGGTTCGCCTAAAGAGTCTGCAGCAAATGCACCGGAGACTTTGTCTGAAACGAAAAGCGAATCATCTGATCCGTCACAACCCGCCATGCTGTCGGCTGGACAGAAGGTAGTCATGCAAACAGCAACAGTAGAAGTGATGGGTCAACATGGAACAATGAAGGCTCGCTTATTCCTGGATACCGGAAGTCAAAGATCTTATGTGGCATCACGGGTCCAGCAGAAATTGAAGCTGAAGCCGATTACCCAGCAGTCTGTGAATGTATGCACCTTTGGCACGGATCAAAGCAAAACGTTGAGAACTCCATTGGTGAAGCTGAGGTTACGCCTGCTGGATGGTTCCTGGAAAGACATTTTTGTCAATGTTGTCCCTACCATCAGTGCACCAGTACAACGCGTTTTCGTGGACACAAAGAAATATCCAGTGCTACGGGATTTATCTTTAGCGGATTCTCCGATCCAATCAAATGCCTTGACAACGATTGATTTGTTGATCGGGAATGACTATTACATGGATTTGATATCTATGGAACGAATACATCTTGAAGATGGCTTGTTCGCCATGGGATCCAAGTTGGGTTGGGTTCTGTCTGGCAGACTAGATGGAGAATCCCCTGATCCGAACGCCGCTAGCCTATTGACTACCTGCTTGAAAAACGACGCCTCATCCGACCAATTGCTAGAGCGCTTCTGGAACCTCGAATCCATTGGCATTAAAGAGTCTGCTGTCGATTGCGATGATGATATAGCCCTCCAAGAATTCAACGAGTCTATCCAGTTTTTGGATGGACGCTATCAGGTGAGATGGCCTTGGAAGCAAGATCATCCAGAGCTATCAAGTAATTATGGGTTGGCCTTGGGTCGATTGAAGAATCTTCATAAGCGGTTGTTGGAGACACCACATGTGTTGAAACAATATGATGACACTATCCAACAACAGGAACAGTTGGGAATAGTAGAGAAAGTTTCTCAGTGGACACGCGATAGTCCTAAGGTCCACTACATTCCTCATCATTGTGTGATTACTCCAAGTAAAGCCACTACGAAACTCCGAATTGTTTATGATGCTTCGGCAAAGAGTCGAGGTCATCCTAGTTTGAACGATTGTTTATATCGTGGACCAGTAATATTGAGTGATCTGTGTGGCTTACTGCTCCGCTTCCGAATGGCTCCTATTGTATTGATCAGTGATATTGAGAAGGCTTTCCTTCAAGTTGGTTTACAGATTCCTGAACGGGAAGTTACCCGTTTCCTATGGCTGAAGAATTGCGAAAATTCTCCTTCGAATGCCAATTTGTGCATCTACCGTTTTTGTAGAGTGCCTTTCGGCATGATTTCAAGTCCATTTCTTCTCTCGGCGACGATAGCCCATCATTTTCGATCTGTCGATTCACAGATGTCTCGCAGGATTCTGCAGAACATATATGTGGATAATGTGTTTCATAGCACCTATTCTGTGCCTGAAGCTCTTTCTTTCTACACAGAAGCGAAAGCTTTGTTCCACCAGCTTTCCATGAACCTCCGTGAATGGGCGTCGAACTCGTCTGAGTTCTTGGACCAGATTGCTCCTGCCGATCAAGTGAAAGGCAGAAGTCAAAAGGTTTTAGGACTTCCTTGGAACTGTCAAAAGGATATGTTGAAGATTACAGTTCCGAAATTTAGTGAATCGACAGCTCCAGCTACCAAACGATGTGTGCTCAAGTATGTCTCAGAGATTTTTGACCCACTTGGATTGGTCACTCCCATTACAGTTGAAGGTAAATTCCTTATCCAGGAGACTTGGAAGCTTCGTGTGGAATGGGATGCAGAGTTGCCCATACATATCTTGGAAGAGTGGAGTCGTATCAAATCGAATCTGCAAGGAATTTCAGATTTTGAAGTTCCACGCTTTGTCGGTCCTCCAAGTCCAAATACGGAAGTTGACCACTGTTTTTGTGATGCTTCTGCAAAGGCTTTTGCTGTTTCTGCATATGTACTATTTGAAGGCGACCATGATCTGCGCAGCCACCTTGTATTCTCAAAGGTAAGGCTAGCTCCTGTAAAAGCTGTCACCTTGCCAAGATTAGAGCTGATGGCCGTGGTCATTGGAACCCGTGCAATGTCCTTTCTTGAAAAGGAACTCTATTTGCCAATAGCTACTAAGACTCTGTGGACCGACTCCAAATGTGTGCTGTCGTGGATTCATTCCAAGAAGTTACAGCCAGCCTTTGTAGAGAATCGTTTGCGCGAAATTCGTTCTGCGGCATCTACGAAGTTCAGGTATGTTCCGACAGCTCAAAATCCAGCTGATCTTCCAACCAGAGGATGCAGCTGGCAAGATTTGGCAGAATCTTCTCTTTGGTGGGAGGGCCCTTCATGGTTGAAGATGGATGATCAGTTTTGGCCAAAAAATTCGGAGTTTGAAGAATCTACGATTGAAAGCGATGAAGCTTTGGCCGTAGCGAATGATGAACATGTTGAATCACTGGCTCCGTTTGGCATGAACATTGAGAGATACTCTACTCTCGGAAAGCTGCTACGTGTTACAGCACTTGTTCGAAGATTCATCTTCAATTGTAGATTCAAGAAGAAAGCCATAGGGCCGATTTCTGCTTCTGAGCTTAGCACGTCCGTTTTGGACTGGCAAAGGTGGGCCCAGAAAGTTGAATTTTCGGACGTATTTGATGCTATAATGAGGAAGAAACGCTTAGCCATCGTGCAACAGCTAGGAGTCTACCTTGGAGATTATGATTTACTGCGATGCAAAGGACGCCTAGAACATTCTGATATGGAAGATGGTGCGAAATATCCAATCCTTCTTCCAAAGAATAACCGATTGACTAGGTTAATCATCGAAGATTGCCATCGTAGACTAGGGCATGCCGGTTTTCGGCATACCGTTGCACAGTTACGATTGCAATACTGGATTCCTCAAGCACGTTCAGTGCTACAGAGGATGGTTAAATCATGTTTGACGTGTAGACGATGGGAAGGCGGACCGTATCAACCTCCGCCGCCTCCACCTTTGCCTAAGATGCGTACCGCTCAGTGTGTACCGTTCTCGTACACGGGCGTAGACTACTGCGGTCCGCTATTCACTAAGGACGAAATTCTGAAATCCCGCAAAGTGTGGATTTGTCTGTTTACTTGTGCTGTAACTAGGGCAGTACATCTGGAACTCGTCCCTGATATGACGGCAGAGCAGTTTTTGCTTTGTCTTCGTCGTTTCATAGCCAGATGCGGTCAACCAAAGAAGCTAATTTCTGACAACGCCAAACAGTTCAAACTGTCGAAGAAAGTGCTTGACAAAGCATGGTCTGATATTATCACTAGCAAACCTGTTTTAGGTTTTCTAGGCTCTGAAGCCATTGAATGGATGTTCATAACGGAACTGGCTCCTTGGATGGGTGGTTTCTACGAACGATTGGTTGGTTCTATCAAACGTCCTCTGAAGAAAATCATTGGACAAGCGTCGCTCAGCTATGTTCAGCTGGAAACCATTCTGGTTGAAGTCGAAGCCATCGTGAATACACGTCCGTTAGTCTACGTGGATTCCGATATTGAAGCTCCACCTATCATCACGCCCGCTCATTTCCGTTTGGGAAATGTTCGTGTTGGCATGCCTGACTTTCCGGACGTTGATGACGGTGACTTTCTACCTCTGCGATCCAGTTCCACTGATCTGCTTCTGAAGTGGAAAAAAGGTCAACGTCTCCTCAATCAATTTTGATCAGCATCAACTTGGCGCACCGAATACCTTCAGTCTTTGCGCGAACGTAAAGATCCGAAGCGTCCTCACAACTCTACCAACAGGGTTCCTCAAGTTGGTGATGTCGTGATTATTGCTGATCGATGTCCCCGTGCTCAATGGAGTCTTGCCAAGATCCACAAATTGGTCCAAGGTGGCGATGGTAACATCAGAACCGCTGTGGTCCGCACCGCTTCAGGCAATATTCTGCAACGCCCTGTCCGTCTTTTGGTGCCCCTTGAAGTCGATGATTCGAATGATCATACCCTCAACGTTGATCGACGTCAGATCCCAACCAATGCTGGATCCAAGGAAGCCAGGCCTCAGCGAGCGTCTGCTGCCAGAGCAAAGCTATGGCTCAAGGACTTTGCCTCGCGGGAGTGTCGTGACGAGCACGAGGAAGATAGTTCATCTTGCTTCTGAGAAACCTACTTTTTCTCTAACTTTACTTCCTGATTCATTGACTGCAGTTTATGCAAATTAGTTTTCCCTGTCTGCAGTCAGACGTTGTTTACTTTTCTCTTGAACTTACGT